>VZRF01010826.1:19612-109866 GCA_013396875.1 Vireo altiloquus | reverse complement strand
CGGCCGCGGTGACGCGCGGCGGGCGGGGCCGGGCGGGCGGAGCCGGCGCCTCACTCGCGGTGGCAGCGGGGCCGGTGCGGGTCGCTCCCCCTCATCCCAAACTCCGCACCCCGCGCACAGGCGGGGCCGGGCGGGCTCCTGGCAGTGCCCCCTGCGCCGCGCTCCCGCAGCGCGCCCGCCCACTCTGCCCCGGCGGTGGTCGTTGTCCCGTGCATATGGCCGGCTGCGGGGTGGGGGGCGAGCCGGGGCGAGCGGCAGCTGCCCGGCACGGGGGCGGGAGAACCGAGAGCCCCGAGCCCCCCACTCCTCTCGCAAAGACGAGGGTCCTGCGGCGGCGGGCGTGCGCGGAGCGAGAAGCTCCCCGGAAAGCTGATACAGAGCCGGTGGGGCGGTGGCGGGGATGGGTGTCGGGGTCTCGCCGTCTGGGGCGGGTGGCGGAGTGAGCTGGGGACTTCAATAGAGCGTCCCAGCCTTTCTGTAAGAGGCTCTGGTCCTTGCGGGGTTGTTGCAGGTGCTCTCCGCAGGACAGGTACTGTAGGGAGACAACAAAAATCAGGTGTCGTTAATTCGTACGTTTAAGCATCGCCGCGATTTCCTTGTAAGAAAGCGTGATTAAACATTGAACTGGTAGCGCCAAATGTTCGGCAGAAGCTTCCCTAAAAAAACCCATTAACATCTTAATATGCTGAAATTGGATGAGAACTCCTGGCTGTGTGCCAGGGAGTGACATACAATTTGGAGTGGGATTTTTTAAAGATGTTTGCATTATCGAGCGTCAAATTAACAAGGTTATTTCATGGCTCCTTTGAGGCTTTAACTCTCGAGTGGAAACACTGCTTTGGGAGGGCTTTGGTGGCTGCCACCCATAACTGTCTACTGACACCTGCTTTGGAACATCTGCTCTGCAACACTGGCACCTCAGCTGCGTGTGAGGCAGCAGCTGAGCCAGCACAATTGCCAGGCTCGTAGATTATTCAGCTGTATATGCGAAGCTCCTGCTTTTAAGATGGAAGTCTGTAACTTGTACCTGTTTAACAGCTACCACAGAGCGTCTGGAGTGCTTCTTGGTTGGGAAGTGGTGGAAAGTCGGTGACCTGCTGTCATCAAGCAGCCGAAGCTCTGCGAACTGATTGCAGACTTCTGGTCCCTGCGGTACAAGAGCTAAAATAGATACACAAAGACCTGCAAACCAATAAATTGAGCCTTGTGCTTTAAAATGATCTTGTCTGTTCTGGCTTTGTCCTCGACTTAGTGATCTAAGTGGGCACAATGAGGAAGCTTTGTGTTTCATAGTTTGCCATCATGAAATTGTAAAAGTGAAAGGCGTCTTTATGATTTTTGTGCCATTTTGCCTTATAAATACAAGGTAAAACATGAGAAAATCAACAGAAGTATGTTTTCTAGGTTTCTGCTTCTACAATCCAAAGCATTGAGATTTATATCACCTCTTAAAAATAGCTGATTGGCCATATTATTTCATGATAAGGAAGGGCTGGTTGATGTTTCCTGACATTTCCTTACTGTTTCAACTTCCACCCCCCAAACTACCCCAAATACGAATTATCAAGTCAAATTCTTGTCAACAGTTCTCAAATTCAACAGTCTTCCTGAGATTACAGTATTTATAGAATTTTTAATTAGTGTTTACTAGTGGAAGGACCCTGACTCAGAAGAGAGGGGCCCAATTTAGAAAGAAATTCCTTAGTTAGAAAAGGCAGTATATCATGTATTTGATCTTACCTTCTATAACTTCTAATGAAGTAAATGAAATTTCAGTTCATGCTTAAGTTTGCCCATATGTAAGAATTTATTTTAATTTAAGCATATGTAAATATATGTAAGGTTCTGTGAATGAAGGTTGAGATTTGCTTCACCAGACTCACTCTGACAATTGCCAGACTTGTACTATTTGACTCACTTTCACGTTTCTGGGTTTTGTTCCTTAGCTAGTTTGACTCTATCACATTTGCTGATGTATTTATTTCTACTGATGGCCCATTCAAATCACATACTCATCTGAGTTGTTCCTTTGCTTACATATCTTGGACATCTGCACATCCTTGATCTGTGCTTTATAACTGGAATTTCATTTGCTCTGTGAGTCTGCTGGTATCATCAGTTCTCGTCAAATACATATTTTTCCACACAGCCAGATGCACAGATGGTATAAATCACCTCATCACCACTTATGTCAATACAACAATAGTGATTACATTTCCTTATGAACTAGTTAACACATGCAGAAGGTTCTGCTTCCCATTATTTTCCATTTTGAAATAACCGTTTTTCTTAGGGCTTTATTATTTTGCTTTTTATATTATAGCAGCTTTTATGATGACCTTCTGTTCTGTTCTAATTAACATGAAGAACTGCAGAGCAAGTACCTGTTCTGGAGTGTTCCCTAGTTCCCTCAAAATCAGATTCAAATCAGCTACACTTGCATAATTTATCTCCAGTCTGCTTCTTTGGAGGGTTATTATAGCGCTTCAATTTGAAGCAGTTCCTAGATACAACACTTTTTTTTTTTTTTCAATCTGCAATTTCTGTGAGGGTTGTGTGTATGAAGGGAGTATCTCCTTGCTCTATAGTTTTCTCAGCATGCTAAATTGATCTGCCTAAGTGGCTATTGCATCCTTATTTTTAGCAGCCTGCCATTGCAGATCTGCACAAAGGCCAGCCTTTCTCTTGTAAGAAAGGAGTGTGCAAAACCCGACATATTTCAAGGGATCAGCACTTGACAGTATCACAGTGACTTTGCAGACAAGAGAATAAAATGTCAGGGGATGTGGTAACGCAGGATTCAACCAAAACGTTTTAGAAGCTTAAAAAGGCTGTCAGTTGCTACAGCAGTTGTTTTTTGAACAGCTGTGTCTTCTCCATCACGTGGATTTCGTCATCATAAATGTGGCTGTGGCCATTGGGAGCCACGCTTGTGCTGTAGATAACCAGCTGGTCCCTACCTGTTCCATGGTTGGGGCATGCTCAAGCATTATATATGCAAATATTTTCATAAATAATAGGCATATTTGCGCTAGTATTGTTAATAGTATTTTGATGTTCTCTTCCTCTAGACACCTAGTGTCCCAATTAATTACCCTGTATGAGGCATTTTAAGTAGCAGAAGGTCTTAGGCAGCTTGTTTTGTATGTCATGTATTGTGTGTGTGTGTTTGTGTCTATAAGTACACTTACATATGTAGAGACAGGCAAACTCATGCCTGGTGCAGCTGCAGTATTGATCAACTGTAAGTCATAAAAACAAAATAGAAATGAAACAGAAGTTAAACAAAATTGTTGCAAGAGGAGTGGAATTAATGGAGTCATGTTTCCTGTTTTTTCTGTGTCTCATCTTCCTACACCTCCTTGCTTTACTAACTGTGGCTCCCCTTGTGACCCATGTAAGTCATCTTCATTAAAATCCCTCGAAATTCCTCACTATGCTTTTTGGCTTGCCACCTGTTCCAGGTTCACTTAATTCTATGACTGATCAGAGATATAAGTGTGCTCCCTGGTGAACAGCCTGCCCAGACTTCCTGGCCAGGCAGTCACCACACAGAATTGGTGACAGCTGGGTCTCTCTGTGAAAGTGTCTGTCGGGTTGCTGCCATTTGCACAGCCATTATGGGCTTTTTTATGAAACATGAAGGAGCTGAACATGCTTGAGGCTCCTGTACTTTGATAACTCTGGATTAAACGGAACAGAAGTTATTAGAAGAGGAGGATTGACAGACAGACCCTACAACTTTAATTTTCTTTAGAATTGAGGCTTACAGTGAAGTATTGAATCCTTTAGCCTTGCTGCTGTAGACTTATCCTTGCTTACTGGTTGAGAATGAGCAAGTCCATTGAAAACTTGTTGCTACTATGTTTTGTTTCTACTAAAATGTTTAGGGTAGATTTGAAGGATTATGGCTCACAGTCTTAAATTATGTTAAAAGTATATATTTAATCACACATTCTCCTTCCCCTAAATAGGTAGACAAGAAATACATTTTTAAAACAGTTAATTCTGAATGTGAAAATTATGCTCTGTGGAATGTGTTCTTTTCAATATAAAATGAAAATGTAGCTGGTCAAAGACTTGTGAATAACAAAGATTCTGCTTTTCTGTTGTTCTCTGAACCATAAGAATACTCATCACTACTTCTTGCTATAGTACTTTAGACATAGTACAAGCTATACTTCAGCTTTTATGGGAAAAATAAAGAACTGTCTATCAAGCAAGGAAACTACCAATGTAGTAATGCCAGCTCATTACAAATCCACAACTAGTACTGAATTACTTCACTCTGTGCATCTGCCTAGCTTTTGTTACATTAGAGAAAATACACCTCCCTTTGCCGGACATTGAAATTAAAATAACTGTCTATGTTTGACACAAATAATCAGAAGATAAAAAAAATAAAATTTAAATACAAAGTGGAACTCTTAAATCATTTTCAAAGGTTCTCAGGTTTCCTTCCTAAAATTATTTCAAGCTGTATAAGGAAAAGTCTGAATGATTGCATGTGCTAACATTATGATTTAAGAATGTTTCCAAGTTTTACATTTTAAAATTGTATTGTCCTAATCAAGAGGTTGTCCAATAATCTCTGCTGTCAGAATCAATTTGTAATTCATTACTTTTGTTCTCCAGTTTAATAGTCTTTAAACTATGCACACATACATACAGAAATATAAATAAAAACAGGCACTTTTAAAGAGCGCTGTATCTGTCTTAAGTTGATAAGGAATTTATTGTAGGCTATATAAAATTACATTGGGCAATCCAGTAAAAGATTAGGAAAATTATTATCTACTGCAAAAACCTTACAGCATCTAAAGAAGCTTGTCTTGAAAAGCATTCAAAACCCTGGTCAGAGCACCAGAAAAATTATTTGCCTTACCTTGTACTACCTAATATTAGCAAATTGGACCTTCATTTTGCACTCACATAGCATTTTGCCTAAATGAAATATAGTGCTGAATGTGGTAAATCAGTCAGATGATGTCATCTGTAGTGAGTAGTATGAAATTATGATGATGTGAGGGAGAAGAAAGAACTAATTGGGGCCTCTACCTTTTCCTGCTATTTTTAACTTTTGACTGTGAGCCTAACCTTGTCTTTTATTTCATTTCCACCAGCTTACCTAACAATGGGTTCCATGAAACCCTGAAACTTCATCTGCATGTAAAGAACTCCATGACCAAAGCCTATATTTAAAAAGTAGGGGGGAAAAAGGGATCTTTGATCTCTAGAAGTGAGAACTCCAGGGAAATACATACAATGAAATTCTATAATATAATGAAAAAAAAAGAGAAGTTAATAGTACATGATTCATACATACCCAGTTTATAACTCCTAAATCGAAATCTTTATTGAAAGATCTTGAAACTGCATCGTTGATGTATAGCTGGTGAGCAGCATGATCCCACAGGCAGCCATTAAACAACATCAGACAGGAGGCCAGGATATCAGAGTAACACTGACATAAACCATAGAAATAATTTTAAACTTTTCTTATTGCTTTTATTTGTGAAATTAAATCGTTATTCTTACTAAAATAACTTTGTTTCATATAATTATGGCTATAAGCATGAGATCATACAGTAATGCTTGCATTTTTAGTGTCTACCCAAGAAAGCACTGAGATATTTAAGACATATGAGTTACTACGGAGTGTAGTTAGAGTGGCTGCTTTTAGATAATTTCCAGCTGTGATTTGTAAATAACATTTTTCTTTCTTTCCCTTCTTGCTCAGGGGTAATTATGGCTATATAACAAATTTTAGAAGGAATACTTTATCCGTATCTATACAATCTATCATTTTTTTTCATCTAGAATGCTTGGCAAACGAAAGCATCTTGCTTTAGAGGTGGAAAACCTGAAGAATAATGAGATGAAGTTGCTTATCCATGATTGCACAGTAATTCAATGGCAAGAACAAGAAACATAATGTTTTCCTTCTGGTGAGGAATTCTGAGGTTTCAGAAAAACTTTACCTGAGCTAGAAGGAAGTTAAAACCTTAACAGTTTCATAGGACACAAACCGCCCACCCTGGCTTCAGTTTTGTGCCTCACAGTCTTGAAGACTTTTGCCTGTTATTTTGACTGTTTCCTGTGAGGAACTTATTCAGAAAGATTTCACAACCAGCTTTGTAAGCCTGTGTATGTGGCTTGTAAAACAGCCCCTTTTTCATGTTGGCCTGAATAACACGTCTGTTGAGCACCTGGCTTTCTAGAGAGCCTGTAACATTTTTTCTTGTTCTTCTGGTGTCTGCTGAAATGCAATTATTCTTCCCTCCCCCCAGTAAACTAAGGCCTGTGTGTCAGACTCCCATAGTGATAGATATTACACAAAAACAAAGGAAAGATAGAATTCCTGTCCCAAAGAGATAATTTGTGGCCCAGAATTTTGCAACATTTAAATGGGTAGAGCAGCATTTATCTAATAATATTCAGTAGATCTTGTAAGGAGTAAGGTGGGGCCATCCTTCTATTGGTGGTGTTCTTTTGCATGAGAAGAGGCAAACTATTTATGTGCTCTTCTGTTCTGATGCTGCTACAGAGCTCATTAAATCTCCTTCTTGCAAGGAAGGCCTGAGGGCTATTAGTTACTCTGATTTTCCATATATAAAATGGGAAGAATGCTACTAATCTGTTGACAAGTCTGCATGAAGCTGTCCAACTGTGAAATAATACTGAAAATTTCATTTTCTCAGAGATACTGTCATCTCCTCATTTTTTTCCCTAAATAAGTTAGTAAAGCACTTCTCATTACCATGGAGACTAATATTTTATTGCAAAAATTGTAATTGCAAGCAAGTTTCAAGGTTGCAAGCAGATTTTCCAGAAATCAGGTCAATTGATGAAGTACCTGCACTCAGTGTTGGCTGCTGCAGTGCACATCACTTTCATTCTGAGTCTTATTTACATTCCAAGCCTCAGGGCTCAGCTGCCAGCAAATCAATCGTGGGATTGTTGGGCTGTGATAGATTCTGCAATAGGATAATAAAGGAAAAATAACTTCACTGAAGGGTAAACTTGCTTGCATCTACCCCAGGGTACGTCAGAGTAACAGTGTGTGTGTAGGCAGTGACTGCAAAAGAGTTGATGCCCCACAGGAACATATATGTTGGCTTACCCATAGCAGGTTGTTCGTGTCACCACAGCAAAAGATAGATGGCTCAGTGTACCACAAATCAAGGCCTGCCTAATAATAAACATCTCTTGCAATTATTAGTTTGATTTACTAAGAAAGGAAAAGAAAGAAAAATCTTACTGCCTATGGCAAAAAGAAGAAATAGCTCTAGTCTGCAAACTGGAAGTAAAAAAATCAACCATGCACGCCAGTCCTACTCCTCAAGGCAAATATATGGGGAATTTTCAGCAAGTCTGTCTCTTTGAACTTTCTGTAGAAACCTTCAGGCAGAATCCAAAGACATAAGAGATTTCTTGACCACGTCTTGATGGAAGAACATTTCTACTCATGTTTCTTACTCTTGTATTTATTCCCTTCCAAGCAAGTCAGAGATGTCAAGATATTTTTTCCACAGATGCAGCGGCCTGTGGAACATGATCAAACACAGGCCAGGCATTCGTTATTATTATGAAAGATATCTGGCTTTAAAGAATCCTTGGCAACCCACATGCATTTGCAGCACTTACAGTTTTTATCAGTATGTATTTGAGGACCCAGTTCTGAAAAGTGCCAAGTGCTCCCAAAGTGTGTGTGCTGACTTCAGTGACAGTAGTTGTATGAAAGCATCAGCACTTGGGTGGGGAAGACTGGAGCCAGGCAGAACTATAGCCCTAGCTGGTGTGTTCAAACATTCTCATTAGCTTTTAAGTCTTCCTTTTCCAATCACAATTAGTTTGAAAACCATTTTGCAAGATATCAGCTGTCTTGGAGCAAGTTTGCTGTATTCAGGATCAAGCCCTGGTGATGCTGTGTCCCTGACCTCAAATGCCAACACTGGTGTGTTGCAAAAATTTAGGCTTGTACTGTCCTGTACTCTCTTGCCTAAATTATCCCTTGGTACAACACTACAGGGAGTCGTCAGGAAATACAGTTGTGTAGCTCTAACAAACAAACATTTATGAAGGACCAAATTAATCCAAAAGGAGAAATTTGCTGCTCCTACAAGGCTATTATGGTGCTCACTAACAGCAGAACTAAATGCAAAGTCTAATACAGGACCACTGACCCCATTAGATGTAAAATAATAAGACAGGGGTTTAACTGTATTATTACCCTTAAATTTTGTGTATTATGAGAATTGATACTGGAATTCCATGTTCTGAAAATGTATTATAAAATACTTTATTTTTGTGTTTTTTTAGCATATCACATTGTCTGAACTACAGGGCAGCACTCAGCAAATGGTATACTGATACACAAAGAGGAATTGTATCTCTATATAGTGGAATGAGAGAGAAGGGAAAAGTAGAAGAAGGAGAAAAAAAATTAAGACCCAAGGCAATAATTGTAGCAGGCAATAATTCCAATTATGTTGTCCCAGAAAGTTCTATAGCATGAATTTTTAAACATTTGCTTTTGTGCAGTTGTGTTCCCTTAAATATGTGGCAAAAGATTAATATCTCTTGACTGCAATAATAACAAAAAATTTTTCTACAACTGACTTGTGCTCATGTTGTTGATTTTATAATTCCCTCAGGAACCATTATTTTTTGTTTAGCTTCACCAAGTCTCATTCTGGAATCGTGCACCATGATCTGTGTCACATCCTTTAAGTAGTATGGTAGAGCTGGTTCATAGATTGTAGGATTTATTTTATGTATTTATCCATCTTGGAAATAATAATAAAAAAAAACCACCTCAAACAACTTTGAGAAAGACTTTCTAAAATATTTTTTTAAAGGCTAGAGTCTTCTTCTGAATGCTATATAGAAAATGATTTGTTAAGAGTGTATAGGGCCCAAATATAGTGATATATTTATCTCAGTGGCTGTCCATGCTGTTGTACACTCAATAGTTTTGGAAAAAGGATTTCAGCTTCTTGAGCAGTGAAGCTTCTGGCACCATTCATATGCACTACCTTCACACATCATTGCATCCATCTTAAAGCTGAGAGATGAGCAATAAACTCGCCTCTTTCAGCTTGATTTTTATCAGTGCAAGACTAGCCTTTCCTGCTTAAGATCTTGATTGTTCAATGAGGAAAGGAAAAGGAACATGCGTGGAAGGGAGGAGGTTTTTTCTAACAGCTAAATTTCCCCTGGTGATGCAATCCTGTGTGTGGCTCCACCGGTTACTAGTAGAGATTAATACTAACCTTACTAGGCTACCGTAAATTCCTGCCACAAATGGAAAAATAATTTTCTGAATCCCATGCAAATAACATACCTTTAGGCCTTCCACTTTTATTACCACCTTTATTTCTTTCATTTTGCTGTCAAAGGTATATTGAGATCTCACATTAAGCCATCTGTCAAAATCAGAAGGTTTCTCATAAGATAAGATATTTTCTGCATGTCACACCTAACTAATATTTTTTATCTTTTTCCTTAAGTAATTTAACTACCTAAATAAACCAGCTACCATGTAAAGTGTTCTTGAATATGTCTTTTACCTATTTCTCTCATAAGCAGCAAATAAAACAAACATGTATGATTATTATTGTTATAAGCATTATTCTAACTCTTTAAGTGCAGTAGCAGCACTAACAGAAAAACAGCTACTTGAGGAGCTGCTTCCTACTGGTAAATATAGGTCTTGTAGACAGACATATGGTCTGTTTAGGCATTCTAGGCACTTCCCAAGGGGGTACTGCTGTCACTTCATACAAGTTTTGGTTCAGGGGACATCTAGTGCATCAAAACCACAAGATGTATGCTGGGCTGCATGAAAAAAAGGGATTTTTACCAGTAGGTTGAGGGATGTCATTTCCTCTATTCCACTCTCATAGGACCCCAGCTGGAGTGCTGTGTCCAGGTCTGAGGTCCCCAAGATAAGAGGAAGCGAACCTGTTGGAGTCCAGGGAAGAGCCATGAAGATGAGAGGAGGGGCTGGAGCACCTCTCCTATGAAGGCAGGCTGAGAGAGCTGGGATTGCTCAGCTGGAAAAAAGGCTCCAGGAAGGCCTTAGAACAGCCTTCCAGTTCCTAAAGGGGGCTGACAAGAGAGCTGGAGAGGGACTTTTTGTGAGAGCACGTGGTGAAAGGACAAGGGACAATGGCCTAAAACTGAAGAAGGTAAGTTTAAATATTAGGGAGAATGTCTACAGTATGAGAGTGGTGAGGCTCCAGAACAGGTTGCACAGGGGAGCTCTGTCTGCCCCATTCCAGGAAGTCTTCTCAACCAGGTTGGATGGGGCTTTGAGCAACCTGATCTTGTGAAGAGTGTCCCTGCTCATGGCAGGGGGATTGAAACTAGATGGTCTTTAGGGTGTCTTCCAACTCAAACCACTCTATGATTCTATGATTTTATGATTCTACGATTCTACAAAAATTGCCTGCTTTAGATGTGTACACCAGCTTCATTTTGGTCATTGACAATTCTCAGGTTTTGGAAAAAGGGAACCTTATTTTGCCTGTTGAAACTGTAGCAAATGATGAATTACTGGTTTTTAAACATGAGAAAGCCTAATCATTGTGAATTCGTTCAATATTGTTTTGCCAGTAATAATTAAGTCATATGGAAGCAAGAAATGTGTTCTCACAGAAGGTCCCCAAGAGCCATTTAAGGGGTGATGGCAGGTACTTTTGGAGAAAGACTATCAGGGTCCACTGGAAGACTTGAGAAAATCTTTATTGCTGTGAATAAGAATGGATAAGGAATCGTCAGTAAGTCACAATAGGTGAAGTACAGGAAAATATTTGTATGTGTGTATACATAGATGTGTACAGACACACATCTATCTATGTGTCTATCTGGGTAACTGTAATGACTGCTGAAAATAGCTCTGGAAACATGCTTGGAAGGAAATAAGAGCAGCTTTTTAACCATCTCCTAAAAACTTCATTTGTATTTTGAGCATTGGTCATATTGCTGTTCCTTTCTGTTGTACACTGCAGTTTTTGTGACTTTGGCAGTAGAGGTTTTATTCTTCTTCATTGCAACAGAGTGGAAGTTTTGTGACTCCCAAAACTCAGTGTCTATTACACGACTGCTGCGATTTCAGAGGATTGAATTTGTATTGATAGACCCAGATGAAAACTCCTTGTTAGTGTAACAGGAGATTGGGACTGAGGCTGAACAGCAGAGCAAAATTTTCTTGCACGGTAAGTGTATTCTGAAGACTCCATCTGTATTTCTTCTGCCTCGTTAAGCTTTCTGTTTAGTGAGAGTATGGGAGGGCTGCAGGGGAGCTTATACACAAGTGTATGAAATGCCAGAGAACTGTTTTAACTGGCTGAGGTCAGAAGTAAATTTGAGTAAGTCATCTTGACTTGGTTTCTCTTTGTATATACACATTTAGTCTGTATGCAACATGTTCTGTTATAAAAGGCAAAGTTGAAGCAAGTAATGCCTCCATCTGAAAACAGTCATACATTCCTGAGGGCTTTCAGTGGGCTGAGGTTTTCAAAGACAGCTTTGATGAACAAAACACAGAGCAAAGGCTTGCCATATTTGACTTTTAGCAGTATACTTACGGTGAAAGCATGTAGCAGACAAAACAGATATAGATAGTAATTATTGAATCAGCTAGCAGAGAAGCTATTTTTGACAAACACATTTAAGTACGGCACATATGCAAAGTATTTCTGTGCCTTCTCCCAAAAGATAACCCAGTAAATTTTAGGGATAAACAGAATGTCTAGCCACCCACTAGATGGTGGCAAGGAGCATAGTTAGGTAAAATTGTATGTACAGCAGCGTATGTAGTTTTTTCTTAGCAGCAGAATCAGATTAATCTGCCACCAGATTTTTCCCTATAGGTAGACATTAGAGCCAATTCTGCTGAATAGTGGGAAAGTCTTTGTCATGGTGGTCTGGGATAATAGATTTTCCCAGTTAGCCGTGCTGTAGAGCAGCACGAAAAAGAATAGTTGTGATGTGTGGGATGCTAAATGTACAAATGGTTCTACTGTTGATGTAGCTCCAGCAACAAAATTATTTCCCTGTGGTAACTGTGTCACAGAGCTCCAAAAGTGCACTGATATGCTTAGAAAAACAAAAGAGAAGTGACAGCAAATAGTTTTTTTCCAAAGACAGAATAGTGATCCTGGGGATTAAAACAAAGACTATGTGACAGCTGAAAGGCCTGCCTGTGCTTTCCCTCTTTCTGACCTGTGCTGCACCTCATTAGTTCCCTTCAGCAGTGGCAGGTTAGGGCACTCACAGACACACAGTCAGAACCATCAGCAGTTGGTCCAAATGAACTCTTTCTCAGAAAGCATTATCCACAGTATATCTAGAGCAACACCTTCCTCATATTTTGCCATGGGGTAGTGAAATGAAAGGAAGTAGTAAGCAGGACAGAATCAGTACCTGTCTCTGGAAAGGTAAAGGTGAACACGGAAGGCACCTTTATTAACAGCATGCCCTGTTATAAAATGAGGTAGCTCCCACGAAAGGATTCCCATGTTCTGTATCATCTGCAAAAGGCTAGTTTGTGTACATTGCTGACAGACTGGATTGTTTGTGAACACAGCTGCAGAAGTGCTAAGGGATCAGCAGAATTTGACACCAGAATTTTGCTTGCACTTTTAAATTGAATAGGGGTACCCTCCCCCCCATCCCACCCTGCATGGTAGGTGGATCACAAGTAACAAAACAGTATAAAAAAGCTGCTCGAGAGTCAGAGTATGTGTATTGCATTTGGTGAGGATTGGCTGCTGCAGCCACTGGCAGAGGCTGCTATGAAGTTAGTCTCACATAGTGAGAGTCTTTAGGGGACAGGACATGCATTGTGGAAGATTTTTTGCTACAATCTACAGGAAGAAAAAAATACATTGTAAATTAATATAAGAAAATGTATTGTGCATGAAAGTACTTTACCTTAGCCCTAAACCAAATGTTTGCTCAATCTTCCCTGATTTTGATTCAGTAGAAATGACAACAGTAAAATTTACAGACCTGCAATTTCCTCATGACTCCAAGAGAGGTGGAAAAGCAAGCTGTCTGAGAATGGTACTTTCTCACTACCAAGTAATTAATTGAGTGAGTTTAATAATGAAAGAACGGGGAACACATTGAACAGAGTAAAAGCAATGGGGAGGTTGTAACAAATAGGGGAGGATTCTTCTGATTCCAGTTTATCTACAGCGCAGCCTGAATCCTCATCTCTTCAGTGAGTGTCTAACAGAAGAGCTGGGTACTACCTTCCTACCATCAGCATATTTTGGTGTGAGTGGAGCTGAGTGTGATTTTACTGCTTACCCAATTACAGGATGCTGAGTAGAGTGCTGTCCTGTCTTCTCAAATCCTGTTCTGCAAGCTGCATTTTTACTCTGGGTGATTTCCTTGTAACATTGTGCATCCTGACCTTCTTGCTAGCGTAGCAATTCTATATTTACCCCAGATTTACAGAATGACTATGTTTTTTGGTACAATCACCTTTCAGCACTGCACAATAGCTGCTATGTAAACTTAGTCTGATGGAGCCTGTCTGCTTAGTGTTTTCTTCCCTTTAAACACCTTGCTAAACCATAGATGCTAACAGACTGTCTATCTTCTGTTACAGGCCTTATAGCGTCAAGCTTAGCCAGAAATATAGTTTTTAAACCATCAGTGATACACAGGGAAAGCAAATAAAAGGCTCTCTAGATTGTCTGTCTGGGAATCCGTATGTTCAAAGCTCTTATGATGTTTTTTTCCTAGCACACAATTCAAGCACATTAAGAAAGGCTGACACCTGCAGACACAGATAATTAGGTCAAAAAAACCAACTATAGGATGATGAAGAATGATGCAGAATTAAGAAGGTGTCTGCTTCGATCACAATGGCTGGTTAAAGTCACAAAAGCTATAAATAGCCCTCAATTCCACTCTGCATTAACAGCAATCTAGAAAATGTTTCCCAGGCTCTTTATCGTGTGCTAAAATTAAGGTTAAGGCACCCCAGCTCTCTAAAAATAAAAAGAAAAAAAAAGAGAAACAGAAAATAACAAGTGCTTTTTTGTTCTTATGAGCAACAGAAATGTGATTTTGACAGTGCTGCCCACTGCATTGAGAAAACAAGTACTGTGTTGGACTTTTAACCAGACTGCATATTCTCAATGAGCCTTCAGATAAATTTATGCTGCTGACTCTCAAGTGTATAACATCTTCTTAAGCAAGTCACACTGCTAAATATGCTCAAAGTTACAGGAGAGACTAAGCTGTAAATTTGCTATTGCTCTTCTTTGAGTTAGGTCTGATTTAGATCTAAAGCTTTGGGTCACAATCATTTGTTTCCACACAACTCCTAAAAAGGCTAGGGATTTTCTGTCTGCAGCAGGAACACTGCCAGGGCAGAATACTTTGAACACTCATTCATTTCCAGATCATGACCAAGTGTGTCTAAGTGATGTGCTGAAAGCAAATCGGTGACTTGAGCGCTATCATGACTCAATTTATGAGTCAGGCAGACCAGTCTGTCCGTGTGAACTTGGTGCACATCATTCAAAAGCCTACATTTTATCTCACATTTGCTTCACCAGTATACCTAGGGACAAGAGCACCAGGAAGCTGTTTTGTAGTCTGTAAATGAATCCAAGGCAGAATACACTGTTCTCATAAGTGTTTCTTACACAGCATTAAGAAACAAAACTTTTTTTTCTTGGTTGACCACCACACAAACTCTGTTTCACAGTTAACTTCTGGATATTCCTTTGATACCTGTTCTCAAGCTCCAGAAAGGTTTCTGGTTATTAACAGGCTATGTAGAGTAAATGCCTCTTTTAATGTGCCTTATCTTTGGCAAAGTTTGCACCCCCTAAGGAATTTCCTGCTTAAAAATGTTGTCCTATCTCAGAATTTGCAACTTCTCAAGGGAAGCAATGTCACTTTGAAAATTTTAGTACTTTTTCAGACTGGTAGAATTGCAAACTTGCAGAAGACAAAGTGTCCTGTTCATTCCTCTTCCTCTCTGCTGAAACTGCTCCTGAAGATGTGGAGTAAAGTTTTGAATGGGATTTATATTTCCTCTTCTAAGAAGACCTTTAGACAACAGACAGGTAAATTTGCATCACTTGAAGTGAGGTTAATGTACCTGATCACATGTAGCTTTTTATCTACATCTGAGCTGCTCATTCTGGGCTTCTTTATAGTCGGTGGGAAGAAAAATAGGCACCCACAGATCCCCAGACTTATTTTAGAGATTTGCATTGACAGAAGCTTTATCCTAATATAACAAAACCTGTCTTCTTTGACACTAGAAATTATGTGTCATTTCTCGGCCTTGAGATCCTCCCAAAGAGGATTCAGGCAGCCAGCCCCTGATGAAAGTCTCTCAGTTTAACAAATATTTTTAATTTTTACTAGAAACCTTAAATACATGATACAATACTATAATACAGAATAATGCTATACAGATAGCACATTAAGAATTAATATCTTCAGTAATAAGAAATATATTAAAAATTATTATTACAATAATAACCAAGGGATTAAAACAAATGGAAAGGAGAGATTAGAAGTTTGAATTAAAAATTTACATTTTACCCAAAATAGTGTTATTAGGTAGTTAACCTGTGTTGGATGAATCTAATTTACCCAAGTTTAAAGATGAAGAAAAGCTTGAGAAAGTCTGCAGATGGAAACCACAGCATGAGCACTGACTCAAGAGTAAAGTACTCCTGCAAAGCATAACTCTTCTTCTATTATTCTAACTCTGATATAAAATCAGCTTAATATATGTAATAATTTATAATAAATACTAAGTTATGTTAATCTATAAAAGGTAGATGAGTGAATTACTAATAATACAAAACTGTCTCACTCTTACATGAAGTAAATGTTTAAAAACCTATTTGTGAATGAGCTGGCTTCTCTAGCTTTGCTCTGACAGAGAAAAAGGAAGCTCTGACACATTTCTTGAATGTGAATATTTTCACTACCAATGTTTTCTGGTCATTTGATTTCCCATATAAAATTTGTATTTTCCCATATAAATTTATTTTCCCATATAAAAATGTGTATTTTTTTAAAGAGCTCCTTATGTTATTAACCTGTAGTATTTATTAAACCAGGGTCTGATATGTGAATTAAGATTTATTGGTGGGTCCATAGGAGCCTCTATATGCCACACTTCATACCTGCCATCTATTTCTGTAGTGCTTCTGAATCAAACCACAGATCCAAAGCCCTGAGGGCCATTGGGGCTGTTAGAATAGGGAAAAAAAATTGAAAAGACTCCACATTGTTTTCAAATTTGCAGGTTAGTCTCATCTCTCATTTTAACACCAATTATATATGTGATCTTGAACATCATTTACTTTTCATCTCAAATCCAAACCCCTGTGGATAATTTCAGCCACCTTATTTTTGCAATCCAGCATTGGTCCAAAATCCATTGGCTTCAGCAGGAGCTTTTCAACTGACTTTCAAATGAGCTTTGGATCAGTTCCTCACTAAATACAGATCAAATACAAGGGAAAACAGTTTCCTAGGATGTTCTCTGTCAGGATTCTCTGTTTATCATTACATTTTATAATGATAGCCTCTTCAGCTTTTCTCACAGAAATTGTTTCAGAGCAGTTGAAAGACCTTTTTCTCATGTTAATAAAAATACATTTTAAACATCTCTTGAAATCTGGCCTGCTGATACCAGCTGAAAAATATGCTATTACATTATGCATGATTCTTGACTGTTCAGAGTATGAAAACCCCCTCCCTGCTATAGTCTTTTAATGATTGGAATGTTATGCTAAATGTTTGCAGTTTATTATGTCTGATAAATATGGCAATCTAGTGATGAATTTGTGTTGTTAATGAGGATACCTATTTGGTATTAATAAAGTCAAATTGAAATTAATTTACTAAGCAGCAGATAGATAATTTTCGAGTGCATCTGTTTGCAAAGAAGCTTCACAATAAAGAGGATTTGGGGAGTAGAAGTTGCTTATTGCTCTGGGATTATGTATTTCTAAGTAATTTTAAATTCTCCCCCTTATATGTTTTCAGATTTCGATAATTATTGTGATTCACTGAATGTAAAATGAATTATTAACTGCATTTATTAGCTTTACTAGTTATTTCAATGTTGGGCCTAAAGACACACAACTGAAGAGTTACAAATGGACAGCACATCCTTTTGAACCATATTTAATAATGAATCTCCTGTGTTCCAAGCTTCTGACATTGCTTGGGCTTAACTTTTAGAATATCCAGCACTTTACTAGAAAACATAAAACATAAATATAAAGAAAAGAAGATTAATATTATATAGTATATAATTATGTATAAATAAACACATAACATTAAATAAAAATGAATAAAGTACAAATTGACATGAGTGCACAGAAAATCTTCTTTGCAGATTGGAGCAAAACACATTGAAGTTAATTTATTCAGGGTGAAAATGTTGAGCAACCACAGACGTACTAGTGTAACATTAAGAGTATGCATGATAAAATTATGATGGAAAGAATAATTTATAACATAAAGGTAAAAGAAAATGGTATAAATTAGAATAAATTTTGTCACATGAGGTTTATGCCTGAATAACTGAATTCATTTTTTGGATAACAGGTTCCATAAAGCTGAAAGATATGAAGGATCAAATTTGTTTAGTAATGAACAATGGGATTCATCTGACTAAATGCACATGTCCACTCTGGAGACCTCTATTTCTGAACTGCTCACCTCATGCTCCCTTTTTTTAGCAATGCCAAAAAATAGTTCCTTTTAGGGTATGATTCATCCCATACTGAAATAAATATCTAAAATAAGTCAGATGAATCACACCTGCAAGTGCTTATTTCTCTCCACTGACTGCAAAGTTAGCTGTGGGTGACTAGCTCAGATGTAGATGACCATTCTAAATAAGTTAAATGGAAGCAGTCCCACTGAGACAGACTAATTTATGAGTAAAGAATCTGAAATTATGCCTGTAGGAAAGTGCTCATTAATAACATGGAGGTGCAAACTTTGAGATAGTTAGGGAGTTGTTTAAAGTGGAAATGAAAATGAGCAATATTGAGAAAAATATGTAATGGGTTGAGGGGAACTACTAGGACCATTTTTCATGAATCAGCCTTGGAGTGTTTTTTAGTACTTTCTTTAATGATTTTAGTATGAGAAGTAGGATTGAACTAATGATATCTAATATGGAACTGGGTCACACTGTTGATATGGAAGAGAACGAGGGTATATGAAAAAGTAGATAAGTTTGGTAACTGTACAATGGGAATGATATGAATACAAGAAAAATCAAATATTTTGGAAAAATCTGAATATATTGCCTAGCTGCCTAAAGTATATTTTGAAAAAGCTTAGATATCTAATTATGACAGGAAAATTTAAAAAAACAATTAATCTGTTCAATCATTTCTGTAACTTAAAAGCAATAGAACCTCCAGAGTTTTTCTATTCTGCATAGCTAAGAATACTGCTATTGTGGCTGAACTGGACATTTGGGAACCTATTCCCTGCCTGGGCTTTTTTGGGAGTCTGAGGTCTCTGAAGACTACAGTGTCTCTAAGCATTTTCTAATTATACATAACAAATTAGCAGTCAGTACTGCCACATTTCAAAGTCAGCAGATAGAAGCAGAATGGACAAGCCTATTTTCTGGTTAATGGCATAGCTGCTCACATGCCTGAGAGGTACGCAATGCAACCAATGCAGAACTTAACCATCTGCTTGTGAGAGAGTCACTCTCTGTACTTTAGGGGCAGCAAAGAATTAAAGAGTCAGAGAAGTTAAAAGGATGTGCTGAGAATGTCTTACTTGCCGGCAGTGTTTTTTAAGAAGGACCAAAGAGAGGACCTCGATCTAGCTTTAAGTTTTGTTGTTCTTTTTTAATCATGATTGTTTCACTCAAAAAATGCTGACAGAAACCCAGATGACTGTAATTCCATTTCAGGGTATTGCCACTGGCTTACTCTCTATTATTTGCTTGAGCTGTGGTCCACCCATACTAAGAGATGAGGGATTAAAGTTCCCTTCTCTCAGGGAAGGTTACAAACCCAAACGCTGGTCACTGGAGGAAAAAGGAAATTCAAGTCTCCTACTGATCTGGTAAACGCTGAAATAATTATTCTGTTCCTGATCTCAGGCAAATTGTTTCATGATCGTCTTTTCAGCCTGATGGGACATTGAGAGTCATCTGTTGAAATGTTGCCCAGAGGCTACAGATGCCCCATCTGTAGAAATAGTCAAGGTCAGTTTGGGTGGGGTTCTGAGTAACCTGGTCTGCTTGAAGGTGTTCCTGCTCTCTGCAGGGGGCACTGGAACTAGATGACTTTTAAAGGTCTTTTCTATCCCAAACTGAGCTATGATTCTGTGAATACAGAAGTCTATATCTGAATAGTTACACAGAATCACAGAATATTCTGAGTTGGAAGGGAACCACAAGGATCAAGTGAACCACAAGGATCAAGTGAACCACAACGCTTAAGCGAATGGCCCATATGCGGATCAAACCTGTGACTTTGGCATTATTAGCACCATGCTCTGAGGTAATCTCTTGTCTAGAAACTATCTATAGGAGTGCTAATAATGTGATTTGTGACTTGGTTTATCTCAGGATCGATACTAAAAATTAGATAAATTAATCTTTCTGGGAGTGCTCACATCTCTCCTTTGAGTATAAATGGAGCTTGGCTATCTCAGATTTTACAGGAAAGACATTATGGGTCTATTGTGTAACTTAAGTACTTCAGTCAAAAGATGGTTTTTATCTCTGAATCCCTTTCAGATCGGTTCAATGCTTTCATTCAAAACCCAAGTTCTGCAAAATTCCCTGTTCCTCTCACTTGGCATTACTCATGGTGCAGTTTGCATATTGCTCTCTTCAGTGGTTGGGTTGTTGCAAAGCTCATATAGATCATATACCTTTTCTATAGACTGCAGGCACCTCAGCAGTCCAAATGACTCAGCATTTTGGAGCTCTTAAATTTTGTTGATAATTTCTAGATTATGGAGTGCTGAATATCGTTATTGCTTAAGACAAATGAGCTATCAGGATGTCTCAGCACTTTCAAAATGCAGGGATCCAGAAACTCAGTCCTGGTGAGAGTTCAGCCAGCAGCAGATGGTGAACATCAAACCTGTGACTTTGGTGGCATCCTTCTCTGTACATGGCATAGAAAAAAGTGAAGACATCTGAATGTCAGCTCCTATGTACAACTCATTCCTGCCCCTCAGAAGAGTGGAACCCTACTTTAATGTACAGATTTTTGACACAAAGCATCAGATTGAAATGGATGCCCTAGAATTCTGTGCCCCAAAAGTTAATTGGGAGGAAGTTAACCTTTTCTTTTTCCACATCAGGCTCTATTTTCTTAAGCCCTGTTCTTCGTCATAATCTCTCCAATGTCAGAACTAATTTTTTACAATCAGTCACCTGCAGGCAGTAGGGCAATGATTTTGTTGTGTGAGGATATATGAGGGTGATCAAAGAATGGCTTGTTCTGTTTGGCTTGTATTTCAGAAAATTTTGAAGGCTGAAAGTAGCCCAAGTGAGCATACAGAAAACAATGGCTCTGGTATTTCAAACAAAACAAACCAAAACAATTTTTCAACAAATCTAAAAGCAAGTTAAACAAAGCTAGCACAGGTGGCTGATGATTTCTGTGCCTTTCTGAATGATGACTCATACTCATCCCTGCTGGGTATATATTTTGGAGAGGAATTTAGAATACTTCAAGCTATTTTCCTTCTTTTGCTCACTTCTCATCCGTATCATCAAACATCCCTACTGTGTGTTTTGGTTCATAGGAGGAGGGGATTCTGTGGCTCTATATGAATGCCTTGGATGGAGTCCAGCTATCACTGCAAGAATAGGGACAGTCTATATTTAACACCATTTTATTATTCTTTTAAACTCCGCATCACTCCTGACACTGTTACACCAGAGTTCAGGAAAGCTCTCTGTCTTTTATATGATGTTAGAATAAAAGTCCAGTTAAACTTTTTCTTCTCCACTGTAATTTGCCGTTTGCTTTCCTTCTCAAACTCATCAGTTTTTCAACAAGGTTTAGGTAAAAATTTTAACATATATCATTACTCTTATCATACCTATTGCAATGCCAGCTAGTCTTATGAATTGTGAATATTTGGACTGCCTCCAGGAGAATGGACTGAACCACTGGAAAACGTCACTGAAGCATCCTTTTACACAGCTGCACTGACCACAACAGCTCTGCTCTCACATTTCTGCGGTAGCTGCTCTTCACTACCCTAAGCCATAGACCTCACACTGATAGAGGGAACTGAGCCTGCAGAAGAAGGTGAAGACACGAGCTGCCTGCTGCTATCAGTAGCTGTGGGGAAAGACAGGTTGCCCCTAACTGCAAGCAGCAGATATTCATGAAGTAACTGCCAAAACAGTGTTTGGGGAACAGTACATGTGTTACCTGGCACCAGAGTATTAGTGAAGCCAAGAGGCTGCCCACTTTTTCACTCAATACAGTGACATAGAGTGAAGTGGAAGATGAGACTGTGTAGTCCCAAAGTCCAGCAGAGAATAAAGACCTAGGAATGATTTCCCACTCCTGTCAATTTTGTATCCTGTGCAAAAGCTGAGTGGAAATTATTCCAAAATAGTGTACTGCATGTATAATGCATGGGAAAAACCCTGAAGTGGTAGACTATATATAAGAATTACCATTTGTCTTCTTGTAAAAGAGTGCCCTTTATCCCCTTCCCTAGGCTGCCGATATAACTTCTTGCTCTTAAGAACTCTTGGCAATCTCAATTGTGTTTTATCCAGGTAGTGAGGAAATTGCTCTGGCTCTGTTTTTTTATTCACACGCGGCACGTCAGAATAGAAAGTTGTAACTTGTTTAAGATCTTCTTCTATCAAAATGCTTTTAAAGTGCACTTGTACGTAAAAGGTTCCATTTGGCTCCCCTTTTTTAACACCAGTATTAAACATAAAAACAAATTGGTTGGGCTGTAATATTTAAAGTGCTAATAAAAGCTGAAAAATTCAGAACTAGGATTTAATGTCTGGGGTGAATGCTCCAGAAGTTTCCAAGCACCATCTAACCTTATGAAACAGCTCTGGGGATTTACTTTTACTCCTAAAGGAAAAAGCCTTTCTCATTAGAAACTGTATAAATAAAAATAAATAAAATTTGATATGGACAGCATATTTTGTTAATCCCAAGGAAGGTCTAGTTTCATAGTGACCCTAAAGGAAATTCATCATCCATGTTCTTTCTTCTGTCTCTCTACTTAAATGGCTTCAAGCCCCTCCTAAACACAGCCTTGTGAGGGCATTGGATGTACTTTTTTTACTCAGCAGTCAACTCAATCTAAACTCAATCAGTTTAGATGTCAGTCAAAGGATATTTCCTTGCTATTTGTAGCCTTGTCTTGGCAGTATTTGGCCAATGGTAGTCAGAGTAAGTGTCATCCTAGGGAAGTCCATGTGCCTACCTGACAAACCACAACCTTTCTGAAGCTACCACAGGAGATTCCTTCTAAAATACACATCATGTTTCTTGCAGCTGCGGTCACTTGGAACTGTACCAGAACCCCAGCAATCTCTCAGTAGTGTACAATATCTGAATGCTCCCTTAATAGCTATTTTTGCCTTCATACATTGCCTCCTGTGAAAATAGAAAAATATATTTTAAAAAATAATGTGCTTTTATAAATTTTGAGATGTTGCATCTAGGCATGAAGGGAGGGAGTGTCTGCATTGATTCAGAAGAAAGGTGTAATTTATTTTGCCCAATTTAAGCCATGGTCAAGAAAGACAATCCAAGGAACTGCAGGCTGGATGACCTCATCTCAGTCCCTGGAAAGGTGTTGGAGCAACTAATCCTGGAAAGCTTTGCCTAACATGATAAGACAAGAAGGTGATTTGGTTTAGATAGCAAGGATTTATGAAGGGGAAATCATACACAATAAACCTAACAGTCTTCTATGACTCCATGTCTGGCTTGGAGGTCAAGGAGAAGAGTGGATCTTCATGGCAGCAAGGCTTTCAAACCTGTCTTCTGTAAAAATCTTGCAGACAAAATGATGAAATACAGACTAGATAAAGGAACAATAATGTGGCCTGAAACCTGGCTTAAATATCAGTCTTCAAGGGTTGTGATCAGCAGCACAGTGTCTGCCTTAAGAAAGGCTGTGTAGGACCATTGATACTGGGACCAGTATTGTTTAACATTCACATTGATAGCCTGGATGGTGGGACAGAGTGCAGCCTCAGCAGATTTGCAGATCATAAAAAGCTTGGAGGATTGGATATTAGACGTGGTTGTGCTATGAATTCATAGGGACCTCAACAGGCAGGAGAAACAGGAATCTCATGAAATTCAGCAAAGGTAAATGCAAAGTTCTTCGCAGAAAAGGACTTGGGGATCTTCACAGACAATATGTTCTCGCAGCAAAGAAAGCCAAAATCGCCCTGGGCTACACTGGGAAAAGCATTGCCAGCATGTCGGAGTAGGTAATCCTTCCCCTCTAGTCAGCATCTGGAGTACTGGGTCCATTTCTGGGCTCCTCAGTACAAGAGACATATGAACATGCTGGAGTTAGTCCAGAAAAGATCTCGAAGATGATTATGGAGCTGGAACATCTGACATGTGAGAAGAAGCTGAGAGAACTGTGACTGTTCGGCCTGGAGAAGAGAAGATTCAGATGGGTGCAAAGAAGGGATATCTTTAATGTGGTGTCCAGAGACAAGAGACAATGGACACAAATTGAAACAGAGTAAATTCCATTTAGGCATAAGAAAACACTAATTTCCTGGGTGGTAAGGCTTGTAAAAAATAGGAACTGTTTGCCCAAGTAGTTTGTGGGTATCCGTTCTTGCAGACATTCAAAACCTGACTGGACCTGCTGAAGAGCTTCTACAAGGTCTCACATATCATAACTTCTTATTCCACCAGTGCCATCTGCTGTATACGAACTAGAAACAAACACCTCAGGAAAAATGTTAATTTTCAGAAGTACGGCTTTTTGCATATTTACTAAATCATCGGATTCTGACTGGAGGAATTACAAAGAACAGATGCTTACTGATACAGCAGCTCACACCCTACCGAGAGAATAATGTAGCAGTCTTTGCTCTACTTGCTAAAATATATTTAAATTTAAAATGGCCTTGCATAGTTTCATTTCTCTATGTTATAATGAACATTCATTTCAGTGAATGATCCAATAGAAAAATTGGCTTTAGTTTTTACCCAAATTTCCTGAGGGCTTCAAAACAATAAACACTTTGGCTAAATGTATTGGCATTTACTGCACAACAGGGATATGTTCCTCCCATTCTGCTACACTGAGGAGGAAGAATATTATCACCTACATATCTCATTGTTACTTCCATTACAATTGCTCTCCGGTGATGCAATTCAGAAACAAGGCATTTTTCATTAATTTCGTTTACCATGGAAACTCGTGCGATGTAATCTACTTCTGCTGCGTCTGTTGGTAGTAGAGAGGACCTTTTTCCTGAGATATCGCTGTGTTTCCTGGCACCACGTCCTTGTGTCGTGCTCTCGGCTGCAAATAAGGCTAAAGCAATAGCAGGTACAAATAGGTGTGTGCAGCTATGATAATCTGTGTGTGGGTGTATGCCAGGTGTGCACGTGCTCACACACACACACACACACACACATGCACGGTCAGGGCCAGGTTGTGCTACCTCAATCCGCCAGTGCAGACGTGGTCTAGAGCTAAATCCCTTCACTGTCTACTCTTCAGGGTGGGGAGAGTTTACAGGGACCTTGATGTCCCCCTTTACCCCATGGAAGGCTCAGCAAAGCTCCCTCTCTCCAGGATGGCATAAGAGTGCCCAAGAGGGCAGGTAGGGGCCATTTCTTAGGTGAACAGTACTTTTACAGGAAAGCTGCAGTTTTGATCTGATTGAAAGTGTTTGTCAAATGGGGATTCCTTCTGAAAAATGAAAATGTTTTGTTCTGATGTTTGCAAAGTGCTCTTTCAATTACATTCCAAAATCATCCTTCACTATGGTGTTTAACAAAATTTATCTTGATTTATTTTGGCTAAAAGTAGTAATAACATTAGAAATATGCTAAAGAATAAAGGGAGATAAAACATCTAATTTGGGTTTGATTAAAATTTTTTGTTACCTTAGGTCCTTATTCTTCCTATTCCAATGAAGGAAATAAAAGAAAAATGCTTGGAATTTATTCCAAATGCTTTTCTTTTTTTTTCTTTAAAATTTTTTTTTCAAAATACACACCGATTTGCCAAGCAGTATTCTTTGACTTTTAAACTTCTTTCAATAAGACTTAATTTTGTGTGACCTTGACCTGGATCAGGCTTGGCTGATAAGGGCCTAATGTAATGTAGCTTCCACCTTAACTGTGCTATGGTTTGCAGGCCAGATAAAATGACTTAATGATGACTTAATCTTATTGGATTTCTTTGATTATATTTCATTTTAGGCAAGTTCTTATGCTAACATGTTTTCCTCCATCTGCACCAGGGAAAAGGTGAAATTTAAACTACTTCTTAACTAGTGAAGCTTGGGCTGCCTCTTTGCAGGAAACAGAAAATCAGTCGTGCAGCAGCTGGGAATTTAAACATGAAGTTAGAGTATTTATTTAATGGCAAATCCATCTTTTTTATATAACAGTTAATATCAGAAGATATCTGAATTAAAAGTAAAATAGATGTAAAAGAGGACCGATGTCATATTTCACCAGCTAATGGATAGCAGACAACTTCCAAAACAACTTCTAAATCTGCCTTTGCTGGTTGTTCACTGAGTAGTTGGAAAAAACGATAAATGAAGTATTTGGTTCAGCTTTGCACCCTTCATCCCTTCCACTTGGAGCATACACATCTCTGCAAGTTCCTGAGCCTACCCCTGTGTGGTCTTGCCCTTCTCCTTTCTGGTTCTCACATTCACAGTACTATAAATATCTTTGACATCTCCTTTAATGTTCCCTACAGTACTTTATTGTCACTAATAAAAGAAATATTTAGGAGAACTGTGACAAAATGATAATTTGTGATAGCAAAGGGTATCTTAATATGAGCTATCTGTAATCTGATGCAGGAAAGGGCTTGAAATTGTTGCTCAAAAAGGTTGTTCAGCAATGCTGCTTTGTATCTCAGTGGCTGGCTGATGCTGAGACTTGGAAGCTATGACTTCAAATGTACATCTACTTAAATACTTAATTATTGACTTTTTACATTACATTAATCAGGAAACTTTCTTCTGTATTTCCTAAAATACAAAACTTTGGAAAAACTAGATATAACATTATTTATTGCAATGTTTTATTCAATCTAAATGCTGTTGTCAGGGCTTGGAACATTCTCTCTCCACTTTCCACAGAGAAATCATGATCCTTGCTGTGGATCAGAGGTTTAGGCTTCCTCACAAATAGACCCCTTGCCAATAAATCTTGCCCAAGTTGTTTGTAACACATTTGTTTACTTGTAGCTTCACTTCTTGATTATGAAAAAAAGAGATTATATTTACTTTTAATTGGTGAAAAGGTCCCTCACAAAAAAAGACAGAATTTTTTTTCTTATTTCTTGAATTTTTTTCCCTTAGCAAACCAGTAGTTTCCTATGCTTTAATTTTGGTTTATTTTAGGTTTTCTACGCCCTCACTGTGGCCCCTGTGGTGCTGATTCACAAACCTAGCAGGTGAGAATTTTTCCTGTATCACTTGCAATACAAGAGCATTTTTCTGCACTCTCCCTTTCATTCTGGGAAGATTTAGACCCTGGCTGAGCCCCCACATGACATGTATGGTAAGGTATTTTCTTCATAGCTGTGCTGGTACCCTGCCATCTTTGGTCTCATAAAAGAAGGCTAATACTGCAGTTAAAAGGGGAGTAGGAAAAGAGGCGAAATATAGGCTCTCACATCCAGCCAATTAAAATTTATTGCTTCATGTAGCTACAGGATGATGAAAAGAATTAATTTTTCACAAATCACTTTTTCCAGTCCCCTTTTGTGGCCTGTACCTTATGCACTCTCGTAATTTCTTTCAATAAAATGATAGTTTAAGTGTCTGGCTTTGCATTGTTCCTTTTTTTTTTTTTATATACAACACAGAGATGTTCTCTGGAAACAGAAGAAAGTGGTTTCCTAATTGCGTTCCCAAGATTACTCCTGTTTGCAAGGCAATTTATTAAAGGCACTTATATTCCTATTCTAATTATCCCATCTCTGGTTGGCAATGAATGTCCACATCGAACATAGTTATTGATCAAAAAGAGGGTAAACAAATCTAAACAATGAGCTTATTAATTTGTCTTGTCAGAATGGAAATAATGAAATACATTTGACAAAGTAGATAAGTGGTGAAGGCCCTCGAGTCTGTGTGACCCTGACAGAGCCTTGAGTCAAAAGCAAGGCTGTAACATGGATCTGGAGATCTTGGGTTTGACAAGATAGGCAGGGTCTTTGTTAATCCACACATTTTTCTCATATGGAAAGACTAATTAATTCAGGAAGCAAAGGGTAAGCAAAATATCAGGATAAGAGATTCCTAGAGGATAGCAGGGCAATCTACTGCCTGTCTTCCAGACCGATAGAAAAGTCAAGCATAGATATTATGCACAACAATTTTTTTCAGGAGGCCAATAAAGATGCCATATTAAAGTATTTTTTCACCCCCTTACAGATAAAAAGGAATATAGGATTTAGGAAAGGAAAGATTAAGCAACCTTAATCTTGACTCTCTTGTTATAACCAAAACCTTCCTTCTAGAGTCCATGCCCTTCTCTGGGCCAATGACTACTCAAGCTTTTGCTTAGACCCTGGTTCCTCCTAAAACTCTGGTCATCTTGGCCTGTACTAAGGGTACCTCTAATAAAAAAACTTAAGTGTATATAAGCTTGTTGATGAAAATTAGTGGTGGGATTTCCCTAATTCTCTATGTGTAAACTTTCATTATTGATATAGCATTAATGAGGTTAGAAAAAGCAAAGAAGCTGGCTACATGTCTCTAATTTATCAGACTTTACAAGAACACATGAGCTGGAGTCTATTTTTAATTTTCATGCTTTATATATATTTCCTGTAAATGATTGGCTTTTTGGTAAGAAACAGCAGAAAACTGGAAGCTACCAAGAAATTTATCATTTTCAAAGGCACGACTCCAGTGACACCAGCAGGTCCTAACTGCCCTGAGCAGCCATACCTGAAATCCCCACCTATGCATCCTCCTTCCCATGGTCCAGGAGCCCTATTTTGACTCAGCTCTGGGTACTCAGCCCTGACCCTAAGCTACACTGTGAGTACTGGCTTATTGTTGACCTCGTCTCTCCATGGACCCAGTTCCTTGTCCCTGGCTCTGGCCTCGGCACCAAGACCCTGTGGGATGGTGCTCACTGGGAAGGGCTCAGTCTGTGGTCTGTTCAGCCCCCACCTCTACTTCTGCTCCCTGACTTCACCTCTCAGAAGAGTGGCTTTAGGACCGATACTCTCATCTTTATTTATAGCATTGTGTGTGGACCCCTTTTATAGGTCTTTTTTCCATCAGTGGTGCTGATTATACGAACAGATTATTATCTCAGTGAGCACTCCAGTGAAGACAACATACTGCTGGTCAATGTATAACAGCTTGTGAATATATTCTGAGAATTATGAGCAACCAAGTGAGGTGCTTGCCATGGGTTTCTAAATACCTGATGATTGTTAGTGATCACTGTATGTTTGTGCCTGGGTCACCAAATGATCACGCAGCACCTAGACAGGTTATGGAGACTTCCTCAAATCAGTACCTTGATTTTCAGGAGAAAATCTTTTCCTGCCTCTAGAGAAACAGGCCCATGATCTGCTCCATTTAAATTCAGATTATCAGGGTCTTTCTGTGAAGGTGACTGTTATTAGCTCTGTGCCAGTTTTTCTTTGATGTAACTGAAGGGGAACATAAATGAGTTTTCTTGACTGAGCTGATTTCTTAGGAACTGTTTTTCCTAAATATCTTCTTTATCATATAACATTAATCAAAAAGATCAAACAGTAGACAGGCAGCTAAGAGATTTATTACTCTTTGTGAAACACTCTGTGCACATGGCTAAAACTGGATCAGCTCTAACAGAACCCAAGTGGTTCTCTATGAAACAGCACAGCAGAACCTACAGGTTGAATGATGGCCCAGATTTTCAAGAACCAGCATGACAGGAACAGAGGAAGCAAAAAATGTAGTTCTCCAGGCATCATTTCCTTGGCTGAAAATAGTCTTTTACTTGCACTACCAAATTTCATTTTGTGTAGCTTCGTATGTATGGGAGGAATTACCTTCCAAAAGAATAGTATTTTTTGGGTTATTATCACTTCAAACTCCAAAAGATGTAGGCTGATTTAAAGAAAATAGCAGTAGCCTATAGGATTTTACTTTCTTCTCTTGGATTTTCAGGGTTTTTTGTTTGTTTAATTATTTTCAGTGCAAGAAGGTTTTGGGTTTTTTTGCTATACTATTTTAAGAATGTGGTTTTGGTTTTGTTCTGTTTTGTTTTTTCTTGTGTGGTAAGTGTACCAGTACAGAATAAAACATAAGAATGACAGAATCATGGAACCAATAAGCATGCCTCTTCTGTTTTCAAGTTTATTTCAAAGGAGGAAAAGAAGGAGGGAGGGAGGGAGGGAGGGAGGGAGGGAAGGAAGGAGAAGGTAGTGATGTGTCCTCATTGTCCTGCTAACATTTCCCATCTAAGTTATCTGAATTCGGGGATGTGGTGTTGGGGCACTTGCAGGAAGAGTACCAACTGTCTTGTCTGCCTAATAAGATCAAGCAGAGCAGGTGGGTGGTAAATATGGATAGACTGAATTTGTCCTCAAGGTCACACCCTGTGTGGAGACAATATTTGTCTTCTTCTGTTCTGTTTCATTCTTCTGTTACAGCTGCTCCAGTTTATAAAATGCACCCAGACCAGAATTCAAGCTCTTGCTGCAATTTATATTTAGAGTACTGCTGAGGATGCTTAGGTTCATTATCTCTTCAGCACCTCTTGTAAGTAATTTGGATTGCCATGTCTAATCCTGCTTGTTTCTTGTGTTGAGGGCAGCTTATCCTTCTAGTAGAACTCCTGTGAAGGCAGAGGAGCTCCACCTGGGCACAGACACACTGCCTCAAGGCTGTCATGGCCTTTTGAAACGTGTGCGTCATGGCCCTCCATATTTTAGTGTTCCAGTCCCTCTATAAGTTTGTTTCTTAAGCCTATAGTTCTTGTTGCAGAAGTTTTTAATGCAGTAGGTGCTGCTTTATGACAAACCTGAATAATGACATATCTTGGAAAGATGTGTATGGCCCATGAGGAATCTTCTCATCTTTCATGATCATTAATTACGTGCTAAATTCTCAAGGGTCTAACTAAGAAAATACTTGGCTGACTGGTAATGCAGTGGCCAGCATAAAATTCATCACTACTTAAGCATAACACATTGTTCTCCAGGGCATTCTATGAATAGTGTATGTCTTCAACATGTTTTTCAAAGAGTCTACACAATGGCTTGGTGAAAAAATTAATTTAGCATTTATGTTTTGTACCAGAACAGAATGTTTTTATTTAATATTTTTGCAAATGGAAGTACATAATTTAATCTTGGCTCAATTGTTAGAATTTAATGATCAAAACAAGCCAAAACCTCCACAGCCCCGGACACCTGTCTGTTTCTTTTAATGTTTTATATGTCTTAACATCAGTGCGTCAATGTATATTATGAATTGATGATTGAATAAATGAAGAAAACATACCGTCTGTTCTTCTTTAGCTCATATTTATTGCAATGATTTATCTGATCTCCATAAAGTGCTGGTTACTGTTACTGAAAATATTAATTCTTCACAGAATGAAACATTCCATCGTTATCATAGCTCCAGGCAGTTTTTTCACATCTGAATGCTAGGAGGATGCCCATGATTTATTTTATGTAAGGAAACACATACCAGAGTCCAGTTTCAAGAATGTTTTTTGCATCCTCTTATTTTTGCACACATTATATGGTACATTTTATGTTGAAATTTTTGCTTCTGCACCAAAACATTATTTTTGTTATTTGCTACTCATCTAATATACTGTTGATTAATAATTTCTTTTTTCTATTCACATTACAGATTTTAATTGCCAGTAGTTAGCTGGTAAGCTATCTCAGCCTGATAAAAAAGTCCTAGGAGTGTAGTTCAATTACTAAGGCTATTGAGCATGTCAGAAATTACAAGGGGAAACGAGAGTTTTATGACTCTGGATCTCAACATGACAGGTAATAAAGTTGTTTCTGGGACAGTATCACCTCTCACAACAAGTCAAGTGTGCTGGTTTTGCCTAATTCCTGTAATGGAGGAACTTTTATGGTCTCTTTTTTTGCACTGCTCTGAATATGTAAGCTATTAATTTTCTGTTGTGAATATTCACATACCATCAATGTTTGACCTAAAATATACATTGCACAGCTGCCCAAGGGCATGGAATAATACCCTTGTATTAAAATTGTATGATAAATGTGAAAATGCGTATAATAATGTACAGAAACCATTACTTTCTCTGTCATGAATCAATGAGCCTGGAAACAGAGAAAACCTAAGAGGGAACCTATTCCTGACGCTGTTGGAACCAAATATTTCATTAGAGAATGCTTCAAAGTTCTTCTTATTTATTAAAGAAACTTAAATTACATGGCATGAACTACTAACCAGCTGTGCTATAATATTATGCAAGGTTTTTGATTGCTCAGAGAGGCAATGCTGTACACCATATTTAGTTATTTGTGATTTTATGCTAAGCTTTGCAATCTGGTACTGTCACTTGTGTTAATGAATTAACAGTTTGAATATTTATGTCAGATCATGCAGCTGCAATTTTTGTTTTTCAGATATGACAAATAAAGCCTACTCCCATGAAACTGCCTGTCTACCTCCAGCACTGAAATTTTCTGGGTAACATAAGAACTCTCTTTCTACTGTATGTAATTTAATAGCTGGCTTCAGGTGACTTTCTCCAAGAGCAACAGAGGAACACAATTAGTTGCTAATTATTTGTTAGTCTAATGAATAACTGGGACAAGCTTTATGTATTTCATTACAAATAGAAGCCTATTTAAACACCGAAGTCATCACTGGGGCCCTATATGTAGATAGTGTGTCCCTCTCTGTTTTATTTTTGATTCCAAGTTTTGCCAAAAGAAATTGAGGATGATCTTGTACTATTTTTGCATCTGTAAGATTTTGGTGCTCATAGAAGCTTCTTGAGCATTAGCACAAGCTGGTATTAGAAGTAACCACCAAATCTCTTTTGCAGCTCAGGCTATAGCACAGATTGCTTTGGCCATTATCCTTTCCATACCACTATTTGCCTCACTGCCAGGTCGCCCTTTGTTAGAGTGCATGAGTGGGATCTGGACAGAACAGATGGACAAAAGCTGCATCAACAAGAAATAATTTCCATTTGCAGAAATATGGGCAGATGTTTTATAGACCTCTTCTACATTCATATCATTGGAGGAACATAGGCCATGATCAAGAACATAAGTCTGTGTGTAACTGTCTTTCATCCATTTCCTCTGTGAACTGTGAGTTTTCATGTGTCTTTCTTTTTTTCTGCATAGTGCCCACTGCTGCCACCACAAGTATCTTACTGCAAACAGAAGACACTTATTTCAGACAAAAAGTAGTCAGCTGACTATACTCACAGCAGCAGTTCCTCTGAAAGTCACGGATCTCTCTTTGTTTTGGTCTTAATGCACAGCATGAAGCTAGCTTGTATGAACATGCCCAAGTACTTACAAATATTTGGGTGTGAGTCTGACCATTTGCAGGCAATGCTTTACCTGCTCAGGATCTGTGAAAGCTAACATTGTGTTTCTTTGGAGCACTGTCATCTGGCAGCATCTCCCAGTGCTATTTGGGATTGCTTGCACGAGTTAAAGAGAGTATGTTTTGACTCATTATGTGGCTATTTCATACTTAGCAGGTCAGCGCACTGCACCAGCTCAAGTAAGATATGACATGTACTATCTTCATCTTTGTACAATATTTTGGACATTGCTTGTCATCAGAACCTTTGGCATGATCTCCCCATGCATATTCCTGGAAAACCTGGCAGCCCACAGCTTGGACAGGTGCACCCTTTACTGGGTTTAGAACTGGCAGCATGGCCAGGCCCAGAGAGCAGTGGTGAAAGATGCTACATCCAGCTGGCATCTGGTCGCCAGTGGCATTCTTCAGGGCTCGTGGTTGGCCCAGTCCTTTTTAATATTGATGATCTGGATGACAGGATTGAGTCAACCATTAACAAATTAATGGACAACATTAAGCTGAGCCAGCTTTTGATCTGCTGCAGGGTAGGAAGACTCTGCAGAGGAATCTGGACAGGCTGGCTGGCTGGGTCGAGACCAACAGCACGAGGTTCGAGAAGACCAAGTGTTGGGCCCTACACTTTGGCCACAACAACCCTGTGCAGCACTACAGTTTGGGGACAGAGTGGTTGGACAGCAGCCACGCAAGAAAGGACCTGAAGATGCTGATTGAAAGTGGCTGACCATGAGCCAGCATGTGCCCAGGTGACCGAGAAGGCCAGAGGGATCATGNGGGTAGGAAGACTCTGCAGAGGAATCTGGACAGGCTGGCTGGCTGGGTCGAGACCAACAGCACGAGGTTCGAGAAGACCAAGTGTTGGGCCCTACACTTTGGCCACAACAACCCTGTGCAGCACTACAGTTTGGGGACAGAGTGGTTGGACAGCAGCCACGCAGGACAGGACCTGAAGATGCTGATTGNTACATCTGAAGGCCTTTCAAATATGAAAAGACCTTTCATTTTTCCTTTATTCCTGTCTAGTCTCTGTTTCTAGGTAGCCATTTAAGGCATCGCTGTGTTCACTTCTGGGCCTCTGAATTCAGGAAGGACATTGACATGCTGGAGTGTGTCCAGAGAAGGGCAGTGGAACTTGGGAAGGGTCTGGAGAAAGTCCTATAAGGAGCAGCTGAGGGAGCTGGGGTTGTTTAGCCTGGAGAAAAGGAGGCTCAGGGGAGACCTTGCTGCTCTTTCCAACCACCTGAAAGGAGAGTGTAGCCATTTGGGGGGTGGCCTCTTCTCTCCAGTGACAGGATGAGAGGAAATGGCCTCAAGCTGCACCAGGGAAGGCCTACATTGGACACCAGCAAGAATTTCTTCACAGAAAGAGTGATTAGATGTTAAAATGGGCTTCTCAGGGAGGAGATGGAATCACAGTCCAAGGAGGTGTTTAAGGATTAAAGACTGGATGTAGCATTTAGTGCCATGATCTAGTTGAATGGTGATACTCTGTCATAGGTTGGACTTGATGATCTCAGAGATCTTTTCCAACCTGGTTTATTCTGTGATTCTGTGATCTTAAGGTGTTTGAGGAGATATTAAGGGTCAAGAAACTCCACCTGTATGGCAAACATAGTGTAGGATACCCTAGCTTTTCCTATTATTCACATCTTCCCCTTTTCTTTCATGCTAGGATGGCATAAGGCATAGGCCAAGTGTCGGCCATTAACTATCTACCTTCTCTCTATGGATCCTCCTGGAGGCAATTGTTCATATTTTTCACATTTGAAATCTGGGTCATTAGTTTACAATGGGCTGGCATTTTCTGTGCCTGCAGTTTTGCTAAATTTTTAATTATTTTGTGCTATTTCATTTCATATTATGTTGGACAAAGCAATTTCAAACATTGCACAATAATCAAATTTCTAGCACTAATAGCTCTGAGCTAGATTATTGTTTTCATGAAGAAAAGTTTCTTCAAAGAGGGAAGTAGCAAGGAAAGTTTTTGCACATGAAGCTCCTGCTATGTTGTTCTACTGGAATTTAGGATGGGTAGAACGTTTGCACTGCCATTGTGAGATCTAGATTCCACAACTCCAGCTGACTGTGAGATCGCCGTGGACTGGAGCTTTCCATGCTGAAACTCAGGCATCAGTACTAATTTCCTGACACCTTACCTTTTTTTTCCTGAAACCAAGTCACTCTGCTGTTATCTCTGATTTTTGAGTGGGAAAGTTCAGTTGTTTGACCCAACCAAATAAGATTGCAGTGAATAAACAGTCCTCCTGTGGAGATACTGACAAGGTCAACTGAAGGACAAGGTAGATTAAATCAGATCCTTCAGTCTCAAAGTATCCTTCAATCCTAAAACTTGCTTGTTCACCTGCTTCTTTGCCCTCAAAGAACAACTGTTTGCTGAGGCAATTGGATAAGGCTTAGAATTTGCATGTGCATGACACAGGGAGTTATGATCTTGGTGGTTTATTTCCATTTAGCCGGATGTAAGAATCTTTGAATTAAATTTCTAGCATAGAAGAAGGAAGAGTGATTTAATTCCTGCATTTGTATTAGAGCTTTTTCTGTTTTTCTCTTACTCTTAGTTTTATGCATCCTCTCTTTCCCCTATAAATTATTGATTTTGTAGACAAATAACTGTTCCACTGCCAGAAGTTAAATGTCTTTTTCTGCCAGGCATATAAGAAGTATTTACGCACAATAGAATTGATAGGCTCTTTTTTGCATGACTACTGGCCCGTGTGGGTTAAATACCCAATGTACCTGCTGGAACAAAAAAAAAAAAAAAAAAAAAAAATTCCAATGCCTTAGCAACTGCCTTTTCCTTTAAAGCTCCTGCTCCCTGTTGGAGGCTTGGCTGCCTCACTTCAAGTTTCCTGGGGAGCATGCAGATCTCTGAGAAGAGCCTGCTCTTCACTGTTAGTGTCGCAGGTCGAGTAGCAGTGGTTTGGAGAAGTGAAAAACCCAGAGGGAAAATGAAAAGCAGGGAACAATTAGGGTTAGAGTGACAGGTGGACAAAACAGCAGTGACTCCTCTCATATTGCTCCTGTATTTCGGCAGGGTATTGTGCACATTTCAGCTTTCAGAGTGGGTGAATCTGGGTCAGGCGGAAAGGAAAGTGCTCTGTTCAGAATAAGGATCCTCACTCAAACAGAAAGGAAACAGTATTAAAAGCACAGGCTCATTCACACGTGTGACAGCTGTGGGTATCTGGGAAGGTTTCTGATAAGATAGTCTTATTTTACAGCTCACCTGTCGAGGTGTGTGTGTGTAGAGTGAGTAATGTTAGTTGCAGAGAGCTTTCAGTGCTCTAAAAGTGGAGGGGGGAAATCTAGAATAAATGTAGATAGAAATAGGTAAAACAGGGAAAGCAAAGTAAAGAAAAGGAAAAATTTACTCTACCTACAGACTGGGTTGCCTAGAGCCAATTCTTCAGTGGAAATATAATTATGTTGAGGAGTACAGGAGGTTGTTAAAATCCACCCCCACCTTAGATAAATTAGAGAAATTTCTATCTGGTAAAATTTTTCCTTTCAATGGTTGGTTCGAATGTGAGAATTTTCTTCAGCTCTTGATCACTTCCAGACTTAAAGTTTCATTTTACCAGCTTTCAGAGCAGTTGCTTACTCAAGGCTTTGGTGGCAGCTGCCTCATTTGCGAAGTCCATCTCAATCTCTCTTGTATATCCACTTAAGCTCTTATTTGGAATCAATCTAAAATATGATTTTCCAATCTTTCCTGGTTGTGGTACTACTGGGAACCTCTATCATATCTGATGCCTGTTCCTGTATGCTTTCCAGGTATCTTCTGAAGTATGGCTCCACAAAGGCTGTGATGATGCACCATGCGTGCCTTCACCATTTCATACAGTGAAATTCACTTCTGTTTTGAGGTTCTGCTGCCATGATTTGCATTAGCTCAGAGTCCCGTTCATGAGATGTTATCCAAAAACTGCAGCTGTTTTTGAGTAATTTCTCTCAGACTAGGGTGTGAGTAAATAAGAGTGTGAGCGTCATAAATGGGTGAATGAAGCTGAAACCCACTTTCTGCCTCATTTTCCAATTGCTTCTTCACGTGCCATTTTAGAGAGTAAATTGGCTCAAACTTGGAAATTATTTGTGTACATGACTCCTATTAATATTCAGTTTTCCTTGGCATTTTTGAAACATCTCTTCCGTTTATAAATTACTGATCTTGTTGACAAGAAACTGTTATCTTGAGAGACATTAAATCTCTGCCACTGCCAGAGACTTGAGTTGGATATCAGCATGTGCCCAAAGGATCACAGGAATACAAAAATATTTTTCATCTTCAAAAGCCTACTGAACCACTGGCAGGGGAGGACAGGAACTCATTTTCCTATTCCTGTGGAAATACCAGCATTCCAGTTGTGGAGGGAAAACAGATTTCAATTTGTTTAGGTGCCAGATTTTTATTTCTGCTGAAATTTATTTTTATTTCTGCTGTTTATTTATTTTTATAAATACTATTAATGACTACAATGCTGATATAGTCATCTATGACCAGCACCTTGGTATCTTTGATTAATATTTCCTCCCGCTATGTTGCTGAACCCTTTTTCTTTATCCTTGTGGTGATGCTTGTGACCTTGTAGCAAAAGAGAGGAAACTTGTGCTCCCTTCATCATCAGGAGGATAATTTCCAGCTGACTTTCGACTCTTTCATCAGCTTTCATCATCAATGTTCATTTGATGTTGCTTCATGTATAACCCTTGAAACAACTCATTGCTCTCTCATGTTTGATAACACTTTCCTAAGCAACTTCCAATATAGCCATCACTTGAGAGTTCTGCTAAACACACTTGGTTGAGTCACTTGCATTTCCTCTGCTGTATATTGTGGGAGAATTTGAGGCTGTATTTGTTACAGATCAAGGAAATGGAGTCCAAGAATAGTTCTTAGCAGAGATGGGATGTGTCTCATCTAATGATGGCCTTCAAAAACCAGGCTTGCAGCTAGACCTAGTTTTATGAAGTGTCCTGTACCTCCACTGGCAAGGACTGGGATTAAGTTATTTATGTTATCTACCTTCCGTGACAAGCCTGCCCACCTCCACGCTCAAGTTCTAACCACATATTATTTTTTTCTATGGTGTTTTCACTGTGAGTGTACGAACACCTAAATTGTCTATTGATGTCCACAAGTTCTGGTAAAAAATGTACTTTTCTGGCTTTTCAAAGTGTTTTTCACTTTGAAAGATACAATCTAAACTCCTTTTTCAGCTGTCATCAAAGTCTGTGGAAACAAAAGAAAATGTCACACAAAAGATCAGACGATAATGTAAAATGGATATGGTGTAAAAAAAAGTGCATCAAGAGAATAAAGGGTATGGCTGAAGGAGGGTAAAGGAAAAAAGCAAATTTCCTCCCACATCTGTCTTCTAAAATTTCAGTATTTAATTAAACATTGAGTATAATAACCTGTAATAACCGTATCTTGGGCTAATAAAGTCCTTGGCCTTCAGCCATGGAATCTATTAGTCCGGATTATGCTTATTACCTTATAAATAAAAGGTACCCTCAAGTTATTATTATAATTGGGTTCTTGAGTTGTTAATTTCCACTATGGAAAAACGAACAGCAATGTGTTCAACTAAGTCCAAAAGCTACAAAGCAAGCCAGAATGACTGAGATGATTAGGACTTTTCAGTATGAAAATGTCCAGGTGGATGTTGTGTCTGCATATAATGTTTACAGGTGTTCAAAGAACAGAGTCAAGCATCTGTTTTCAAAGATATTGGAGAATATTTATTCCAGTTGAAATGTTGATCTAATAGTGTGGTTTGTTCTGGCCCAACATCTCTGAAAAATCTCCAGGTACTTCTGCGTGTTTGGATTGGCATAGTCTTAGGTTTTAGGTACTTAGTGTACTGCTTGGAATAAACAGAATGGACACTTAAAATCTCTTTTCTAGTTTCTCTGTTTAGTTTGTGTATCTCATTATTTAGTGTGAGTCTGGAAGCATGATAAAATACCTTGTCTTAAAGTGATGCATTTCTTGTATATATATTAATGTTGCTGAAGTCACATATTAACTACCGTGAATATCCTTCCTCAATATCTTGGTGAAGGCTGGAATTTTTCTAGTCATGTCCGCGTAGAACAAATGAATTTTGGTTATTCTTTATTCAAGTGGTTTGCAACATGTTTTCAAATAATAAATATACATTTAATGCCCACTACCCAAGAAGAATATTGACTTCTAACAATTTAGTGTTGTAAGTACTGAGTGCCATGAAGTTACTTCTTTGTGATGCTATTTCTTTCTGGATTTAAAAATATAAAAAAGACAAGAAACCTAAATTTTCAAACATAATTAAACTACATTACAAAGTAATTTTTTCTTTGATTGCATGACAGGATGTAATCTCAGATCTTTTTGAGATTTCTTAACCAGGAATCCCAGCACTGCAAGAAGTATGTTGATTCCTTTACAAATTATGATAGTGCGGATGTGTGGTGTTATGTTTCTTTCATATGCTTAAATGTTTTAGATTGAAGCTGTAGAGAGTATTCATTTACTTTGCACATAATATAGCACAGTGTAGCTGGGAAAAAAGCAAATTCTTAAAAGCACGGAAACCTCAATAAATTCCATAAATAATAATTTGGTTGAACAAACAGTGAATATTTAAGAAAAATCCCCTAGCTACCATATTTAAATACAGTAAATGAAGACTGCGTTCCACTGAGGCCATGCTGTTGCCAACATTAAAGTGACTTTGGATATAACTTTTCAGGCATGTGAAAGAGGAACATCCCTTCACTCAGACTTATCTAAATGTGAACAACTGCACACAATATTCTTTGTCTTAATCTTCAGAATTTTTCCATGCACATGTGCACTGTCCATAATTTTTCCCAGGTCTGGAATCTTGCTCCTGAGGCTGTAGGAACTCTCGCAGATACTGCATTCTGTTCTGGCAATATCACCAACTACTCTCAGGGTTACTCAAAGATTGCTTGCTAAATATTGACTATGAAAAGTAAATGTAGCATGAGCTATTTAAATCCCTTCTTATAGTCAAAGGCAGTAAATTCTATAGATTGTTTTTCACTTTTTTAAATAGTAGAAAGAAACGTAGAAAAAAATCTGCTTCTTTCTCAGTTCTGGAAGCTTACATTGTCTCATATATTGAACTACAGATTTCCCTTGCTTATAATTTTTAAGCAGATAAAGCATATTTTGTTCCGGCAAGATTGCCATCTTCCTTTAGTGTTGCATACAACATGTTGGTGAATCTCTTCTACCATCTGCTCTTTTATAATTTTTCTCTTCATTTCTTGCCAAACTGACAGAGAACCAAAGTCTTTTTTTGTTGACAATTTGGAGTACTTATCTTCTAGGATAATTTTATAGTTTATGCAAATAAGGGACTAATCCACTTGTCCAACAATTAAGGATGAACCAGTACGCACAGTGCAATCTCTGTATACAACTCCATCAATGATCCTTGTAGCATTCTATTATATCTCTGACTTTTGGGTTCATGAAACACATAAACTTGTCAATACATTTTCAAATTTCTCTATCAAGCAATTTATAAATCACTGATTGCTAATGATGCACTAAAGGTGCTACGGACAAAGAAACCTTTCAACCTTTTGAAGTTGAAAAGTGATATGTTTATTTTGCAGTGCTGGGCACATGTAAGGTCACCCTCCAAAAGGCATGTGCGAATTTCTAAAGCATTGGCTTTCCTTATATTCACAAAGGTCTTACATATTCATCTAAGTCACCTGAGACACCTATACATATGCATCACCTATCTCCGCTCCATATTAAAATGAGCTGAATGTTCATTACGGTTGCGCAGTTCTCCCTTTAATTTGGGTCGGTGGTCTCTTGAAGATGAAGTCAGACGTCTTCCTCTTTACTTTGTCCCACTGCCAGGTCTTCTTGACCCTTGGTCATGATCCAGACTTCGTCTCTTGGCCCCAACTATCTTGGAGGCCAGGTGTGTTCTTCGGTTCCTGCCTTTTTACAATGCTAAATGTCCTCCCTGTTGCTTCTAAGAACACAACTGAGTCAAATACATGATATATTGTCTTTGCTCCAACTGCTTCGACTATTCCTATATGCTAATAATTAAACCCTAGCTACTTGCTTCTACCTTACTAGCTACAGCATCAACTTTTAATTCTTTTTAACCCTTGATTCATTCCCCCATTTCTCTACAAAGTTAGTAAATTCTTTTACTAATATATGGGTTCTTCTTTGTCTGACCAGTAAAACAATGATTGGGTGAAACAGGGCATTAAGCAAACCAGTCACCATTGGAGACCACTCAAAGGGCACACTAAAAATCAAGTAAAATCTAAAAAGGGAAGGCTTCTTTGACATGAGAAAGAGAATTCCTAAGAATTCTCTTTGGGCTGGTTACTGTTGGTCAAACCTCTGTGTCAGATATCAGGCTTTCTCTTGCAGAATACTCTAAATTGTGAGTTAGCTCTTATGTATAAACTCAGCCTACTGGCAAAGGGAACATTACAAAGTTTATCTTCTGCCAGAAAAAAAACTGATTCTACATTCTTGCTTCTGTCCATTTGTGATGTTATTGACTGAGTGAAAATATTGCTCCTTGCAGCACCAAGAATTCTGCACAAGTGTTTCTGTTTGCCTATGCAAGAATAATTTAGCAAATCTATGAATCCCCAGAGAAGAAATTACTTGGTTCAAATTCAGAAAGGGTTCTAGGCAGTGCAAATTCCACCCCCAGCATCAAGTTGCTTAATTGCAGATGGTGCAGGGCTCACCCTGACCAACCTTGTGTCCATTTGAGCACATTCAGCACTGATTCATTTAGTAGTGTCAAAATTCTGTCAAATACGTGGGAACCTGTGAGGTTGTGCCCTGGGGGACAGCCTGAACAGACTCTTTGATGCACACCTGTGTACCAAGTGGCATGATGGATGAGCCTCTCCTTGTGTGGTAGCTGCAGCATCGAGCTGCCTCAGTTCTCAGCTCAAGGATCCTACAAATTTGATGCAGATAATTGGAGGCTCCCAGGCCTGATGGCAACTTTGGATGAGCACCTGCTGACGATACCACCCCTGGCGTGATCTGCTGATGCTCTGGTATGTGATGGTGCTCTCTGCTGTGCCTGCACGCTGCAGCAGCAGAACATCGTTCAGGGAGTGCCGTCTCTGCTGCTGCCACAAAGTGTTTTCGCAAGTGAAAGGGTGAAAGTGCATCTTATGGTCCATGCAATTTTATTTTGCTTATGCTTGTGAGGTGCTTCCAGGCAAAAATCGATTTGAAATATAATATGGAAGAACTTCAAGCAGCAGATTTTTGCTGTAAGTAATCTAAAGCTCAGATCTGACTTTTATTTCAAAGTAGCTTTCTTGAAAGCAGTGGTTGTAGCAGCTTATTTTTATGTACTCACATTAGTGATTATTATTTAGCCTTCCAAAAGTGGGTTATGTTTTGTCTAGTTTTAGAAATAATAGGTGTAATATGTCATAAGTATCACTGAGCTTGAGTGAGTAAAACCAACCACTGTAGTACATGAGGAATATCTTCAGAATGTAAAAACCTAAGTATGGAAGCTGAGGTTACAAACTCTGAAAGAATATTTTGTCATCTATATACTAGAAGATCTTGCAAAATATTACTTGAGTAGGCTGACCCTCTGTGGGGTGGATAGTATTCCCTGGAGATATAATGGCTACAACTAATCTGTGAGATGGCTGAGAAAATTAAATATTGATTTAAGGCTAGGTTTGATGTTGCACAGTGTTATTAAATTCAATTCAGTGGTGTTAATTCTACGTTTCACACTTTCTCAGAAGATTACACCATCATTTCAGTTTCCTCAGCAACATGATCCCTGGATTCTTTTTACTCAGAAAATCTTGTGAAAAATATGAGTAAATAGAATATATGCATGTGTGCATGCAAAAGCGTTTTTCTTTTAAAACTGGTCATGTTAGGACTAATTTTTGATTTGATTTTCTCATGTCAGATTTACTCTATAATTCCTGATTTAGGAATGGGAAAGATTTCTTTCAGTCTTTCTTTATGGTTTTTCACTGTTCATAGACAGTTGTGGAGTCACGCTAAATGGAAATTTTACTCCTAAACAGATAAAGCTGTAGTATTTTTGTCTTTAAAAGCTGCATTTAGGTGTGTTTCCTGGCCTGAAACCTCTGACAGCTGTGAGGTGCCAGCACACATCAATGGTGAATTACAATTTGGTTTGGCATCTGTTTGTCCTGCGTGTCCTTTTACAGGCAGGCGCAGGAGTGGGCCCATGGGCTTCACATCCTTCTCAAAGTCAGCCCAAATGTGATGAATTGGCCAGTTCTGGTTTACAAATATCCCAGTGAACATCAAGCTAACTAGGTCGTAATTAATACTCCAGCTTGCTGGCTTTACTATGTGCCAGTGTGAGTGGGGGACTGGTAGCCCAAAGAGCAACACTTATTTAAGGGGCTGCTGGTGCTTCTGCTTTTCCACGAAGGAAAGTGAAGTGAATTTTGTGAGGAAGAGCTCTGCCTTCTTCCTTGGCTGTGCCCATGCTGCTGATGGTGACCAGGACGAGGATCATTCCCATGCCATGCTGCATTCTCTTGCTCAGAAAGCTGTCCTGTGGGCAGGGCAGCTGCTTCCTCCCTGTGCTTGAGTCCTTTGCATTTAGCATGACCCTCTTGTGGCCCTCAAACATTATTAATATTGGGTCTGCTTTTTGCAGTTCAAAGAAACAGAAGTAATGTGAGGTTGTGGTATTGTTACAGCATGAATCTAAATGTGTGTTTTGTCTGCTCCAGGATGTGGCATGAGGATCCTGAGAGTGTAGAGCCTGCTAGGACAGTGATTGAAGGCTGCATGGATAGAAGGTGGCAAAACCAATATATTATCTTCTTTGCAGCTAAATTGTTGGATCCTGGGGGAAAATTATGCCTTGAAATGTCCCTGGGCATAGTCATGAGGGCAGTTTTTTTGTGGTGCTCCAAAACCGAGCCAGGGGAGAGGGGGCCAGATGGTCCCAAGCTCAGTGCTAGAATTTACTCCCTGTAAAGTGAATGTGCTCCCAGTTCTAACAGAAGGTCAGGCATTAAAATTAGATGCTCCCATTGGTTTTTTTTCCTCCTTCTCATATAAAAACAGAAAGAAAAGTCTTTATTGTGACAAACACTCTGGAATTATCTCAGGTTTCCAATACTATGTCTATATAGTTGGAAGTCTTTGCTTCCACCAGTGCTGCAAGATTTATCTGTTTCTGTAATTCCAAAAGGCAATATAAATTCTGAAAATAGATTTCCCAATCTCTGAAAGCAATTGTTGTCTTGAAAGTGGAGACAGCCTTGAATGAAATATAAGAGCGGGACAGAGCAAGGGAGAGAGAGTGAACTTAATCTTGCAATTCTGGCTTCTGCTGTGTGATCTACAGAGACAGGAGTGAGGTGAGAAAAAAACAATTGCATTGTTCTTGCTAAATTAGTGCCAAGATGCTTCTGAGCAAAAATTACTGACTGAACCACATGTTTTGGTAGCCAATAAGTAGTGTTATGTTTTCACTAATTTTATGTACACTGGGAGCTGAAATGAGACCATATGTTTTATGTGTTGTAATAACCTCTTAAAATCTAAGGAATTGATGTTGGATTAAAATACTGTGCTTAAAGAGAGAGATAAATATTTAAGAGAGTGATATTTTAAAAGAGAAAGAGAAATTAAAATAGCAACCATTAGAAAAACTGCTGCAATATTAAAAGACCAAATTGAACATGTCCGCTGATCTTTTAAATATGGAATGTTAATAAGGCCATCCTGTTATTATGAGTACATGTTATTATGAATGGCATCTAGGTATAAAGAATCCAGTCATATAAGCAAATATATTTTTAAAAACTAGCAGAAATTACTATGAAGAGAGATGTTCTATAATAAATCTTTAACACAGTATTCACACATTTGTCCCTGTTTTTAAAACACTGCTTTCTGTTCCTAACCCTCTGGATTCATGGTCATTAATATTTGGTATTTTCAGAGAGCTCCTTTGAAAACATAAGAAACCTTGTAACGGTTTTGTTTTCCACCATGGTTTTCCTTTCATCTGATGTGAGTAAATCTGTACCTTTTTTCACATGGCCTCATCTGTGACTATCACTGGCTTGACAGAACAGTGGGTTTAACATCCTAGCTCAGCTGTATTACACTGTAGTTCATGTAACAGAGAGCCATCAGCATGTCCAGCCACACTGAGCTGTCATAAATCTTACTCTTAGCCTGGCTACCCTTCCTGGGGCAGCTCATCAGCTCAGCTTCTTCAGTTTGTTTCTATGATATAGAAATGCTCACATAGCACCTTTGACAAGGAAAATAACCATCCCAGATATAGGTAGATTGATGGTGGTAAACAGTAGAGACCAGGCTATAAGGAATGTTTAGTGAAATGGGTCTCCAGGTGGATGTCTGCTGGATACCTAATTTTCATCACTTTTACGCACATATTTCCTGACAATATTTTCCAATATCTCTATGTTTTTTGTTGGTTGGCAAAGACAAAAAACAGGAGAAAGGGAAGACGTCAATTTATTAATAACACAAGAGTTTTCGAAACTGGAGTTTCTATTTGGAAGCACTGGAGTGAGGGTGGAGTAAAAAAGGGTAGAACTCAGCTGTGCCCAGATGCACATCTAGTGTTAAGGCCGAAGCGAGGTAGTTTATTTATCATATCTACACAGCTCTGGTAGAAGTGACAGGTAAGATCCAAGGGAGACCCGTGTCCTTTTGGAGATGCAGATGCAGTGCAGGTGCAATATCCTGGAGTATTGCAAATGGTGCTTTGTTTGGGCAGCTAAATCGGGTCTTAGCAATGCAGGATTCCTCAAAGTATATTCCACTCTCATTCTTGATTGGAAAGCAGCACTAATGAGACTGAGACTGCTACTTCTTCTCTCTCAGTCTTTTTCTCTCTCTCCTTACTAATGGAGCCACTAATGGCAGTTTTAGTCCTGCAGTAATTATTACTCTGACCTGAAGCACAAGCTCATTGAGTGGAGTCAACTGGTAATGACTTTCAGTCACAAGTGATTTGAATGATTTTGAACCAGTGACCCAGCTGTTGAGGTGAAAGTTGCTATAATTATTCCTCTGAGCAATTTTATTTCCTCTGGATTAGTTTGTTTTACTACTCTTCTCACCGTTTAATAAAAGAAACAAGAGTTGCATGTCTGAAGGCAAGTCTAAATTGATAGTTATTTAATCCCCCCACCTGTGTCTACATATGAAATGGAGATGTTTGAGCTAACAGAGACCTGAGACAGTGGATCATTCAGTGTGGCACTATACGCAGCTGAACACTTCCCACTACTGAATGTTAGTGAATGTGTGTCCAGATCTGCTCTGCTGAGGTCTGTGAGAAGTTTAGTTGCAGTGTTGCCACTCACTATTGTGGCTTTTGGCTAGCTTGGGGTCTCTTTACTACGATCTCTTTCACTGTGTAGCTTTACTGCTTGTAATTTTGCCTGTGCTATCCCATGTCACGAGTCCCACTTTTAGACCCCTTTATTTTAGTAATGTATCAGGTCCTGCTGTACAAGATGCAGACTTCTCACATGGCCTCTGACAGCCTGGTGCTACCTCTTGCTTGACTGGTTTTGATTGACAAGTTACTTGTCAGCCTGACAGTGGCCATGGTATTTGTGTTTGCGTGTTCATGGATCTCTGTGCGGAGAGTGCTCAGACACTAAGGACTGCAAACATGAATTTCCCCTAAGATACTTGTTTTTCAAAGATGGGTAAGGCTAGAATTCTAAAGCTACAGGATTTTCTTCTAGAAATGCATTATTCTAGAAAGACTTAGGCAAGATATTAACATCCACAAGGTTGTTTTTTACCCCTTGTCCTTCATCATCTGCAGACAGCACTGGCTAAGAGGCTGAAAATGGTGTAGATGTTAGGAATCTCCATACACAGATAGACGTTGCTCTTTCCCAGTGACAGACCATTAGCCTCCATCAGCATTACTTTCCATTTGGAAGATATGGCTTCTTTCTGGCTTATGAAATTCCTTTTGACACCCTTTCTGGCTTATGAAGCTGGACAACTGCTTGTAATGCATTGTCCTGGCTTTCAGAAGAATTTTTCATTGTCCATTATAATCAGGTTTTAAACCATTAGTGTCAGAACCTGTCAATGTTCATGGAGTTTTTAGCTTTGGAAAGTTGTGCAGGTTTTTCAGGTAAAGCACTGGCATTGCAAATGTAGATTCAAATTAAAGTTACATCATTTTTATTTGGATACTTCATTGTATTGATTTGCTTTTTATTAATTTTGATGAAACCTTTAGGTGTAGCTTTGGCTTTTCTTTTTATTTTTTACAGTTGGGTGAGCAGACCGATGAATTTAACAAAAAGTGAACTTTAGCCACTTGCCAACATAAACAATGAGGATGTTAATGAGGTCAGATCTGCCAACAGCAAAACTGTGGAAGCTCAACAATGCTGTCCAAACAAAGGCAAACCAGTGAACCAGTTTAGTAGTTCACATTAAGAAACCAGTGAATCAGACAAATAAAACAGAATGTGAAACAGAAACTGGAGACCCGGGTTCCTCCACTGGGGCTGAGAATCATGCTCCCTTTTTCACTGTCTTTGTCCTGCTAAATCTGAGTTTTTTTCCTACACAATGGAACACCTTCAGTGGTAGAAAAGAGGAATTTTACTATTTATCTCCACAGCTCAAAATTATCTGTAGAATTTTAGATGAAGACTAAGGGATAAAATATATGGAGTTCCTCTATTCAAGACATACAGAGTTCTGCTATTGAAGAGGAGGATGGATATGAGCCTGTTACTTCATATTGAGTGTATGAAGCTATATTGAGCTAATTGAGTGCCTAGAAAAGACAGATAGTTTGAAAACTAATGCCATAGATTAAATTTTTTTACTTTTTATACTGAGTTTTTTTCTGTTCTTGTATTGCACTAAAAAGATGCCCTTCATTCAATCTGCTGCCTTTTGGTACTGCACTTGATGTCTCTTCAAATGGAATAATTTAATTTACGCATGTACCTGTTTAAGACTGGCTTTCTTGGATACCAGCTGTATTCTGCATTACCCCATCTCTTAAAAGACTTGTATCTTAAATAATTCAGCAAGTATCAGTAGTTTTTTTCTGCCACAAGTGGAGACAGTGCACATGTGCTGACTAATTGAAACAAGTAAGTCACTGAAAAATTACATATGGAAATGGCTACCTCCAGAAGATCCACTTAAAATGTGTATGTTTTTAGGATTCTGTTTGAATTTCATATTGAGATGGACTCTTGATATCCATCCACATTTGATTCCAGGATGAACAATGGTCTGAAATAAAAGACATCAAGTGCCATATATTTTACAGAGCTTATTCCTGTTGCATGTCTTGCCATCTAGTCTATGAGAGCCTTGAAGTCTGTGAAGCCTACAAGTGTAGTCTATTAAATAGCTTACAGCCCAGAAGTCCATGAAAAATTATCCATAAAAAGAGATGTGGAATCTTGAGAATAACAATTTTTTACTAAATCTGTAGTAAATTCCTTGTGTTTTTACACATTGGGAAAATTAATTTGAGTAAATTGAACTTTGTTCATTTTTCAGGTAAATTTCATGGTCCAAGGAATTTTCTCTGCATATTAACAAAAGCAGTAGTTGACTTTTGTTCATCAACATCAGGAGCATTTTCAGCTTCTCTTTTACTTTTTCTTTCCAGCAAAGGTACTTGAAACACACAAGAGCCAAAGAAATGTAACCAACATTTCGGGTCCCACAGAGTTTTTGAATCAATTTCCTGGCTTTGAAGTTTCGACTTTCTATAGGTATAATTGTGCATGCACATGTATGCCAGTTCATGCAGATAGAGTCAGTACATTTCATTAATTGAGGTTATTTGTTCTCCTCTCAGCAATAGCTGGAAAAAAAATTGTATTTACTTAACTTACTTTACTTACATTGTTGTAGCAAAGGTGTGGTTGTTGTAAGAATTCATGCAGGTTGTCACTGGAAGGGCGGCAGAAAGGAGGAGGACAGAGGTGGTAGAAGAATTTGACTAAGGAAATTCGAAAACCAAGGGAAAGTTTGAAGGTAAAGAAGAAAGTGGCAAAGATGTTCATGAAAAATTTGCCTACTTTTATTTTGTATGAAAAGCTGAGTACTGACAGGTTAAACTTTTTGTTCTATACTGCAATCAATTTTTGGGACTTTTTCAGTTCTTACATTTACGTAAATGTTTTTAAAAACTAAACTTTTAATATTTTGCAGAAAGTATCTCAGGAACAATTTCTCCAATGATTTCTTCATGTAGAGTTATTTCACAATTTAATTGTTTCCATTCCTGTGAATTAAGTAGGCCAAGATTCTCCCCAGAGGGGATTTTTATTGTGAATCTGACTACCTAATCCATTTTAAATTGGCAGTTTATAACTGACGCTTCATTAAATTGCAACTTCTTCATGCTGCTAGAGTTGGTGCTCCAAGTTGGTTAGTTGGGACCTGATTCTGGATCCTTGCTTATACGAGTAACATTACAGAGGTATCATCATTCATTGCATAAGTGAGGTCTCCAGGTCTACAGAATAATATATTTTGATTAGTTCAATAATTGTCTGTAAGTGTTGCTGGTCTTTTATGTGTGACTCTTCTTTTGGATTTAGCTGTATAATTGTGCACATGTATTAGTCCTTCATTAACAGTCACAATGAATTGTGCAGCTGGTGTGAGATAATTGCATCTGTGGGGCATAGCAACATGCAAGATAGATATGCCAATTCCCTGAGGTTGTGATTAGTCTATAGGAACCATTCTCCCTTGAGTCTTCTTTTGGAATTAGCCTAAATCTTTCTTGTAGGAAAGACTCAGCATAATGAAACATTCATACTTGCAATGCAAAATATTTTTGAAAAGTTAGGTGACAAAGGGAGGTGGGGGAGAAGGCAAAATAATTTAACTGCTTACATACCACATTTGTGCCAGAAAGTACAACAAATTAAAAATGGTTCTATTGAAACACCTACTGACTTCTGCTAAGGATGCTACATGCCTATGGACGTGCCTAAACAGCCTTGAGAGTCTTGCTACCAACCTGCCACTCAAGTTCCTCCATGTGAAGATGGGGCATTCTTACAGGCAGATGTAGAAGAACAATATTCATTTGGTATCAGTGGAAATGCACGGAGGGAAGTCAGCACTCTACAGAGTGATTTACTGAGTTTTGACATATTTCTTATTACAGTGGGATAGACCGTGACCCTCATGGATACATCTTTTATGCAGGACTCATGCCATTGATCCAGATAGATTTACAAATTCTTTACACCGATGTAGCTGCCAGTGATGATGCACAAGCATGGAAAAGTTCAGGTAGTCTGACAGACCAGACTACTGCACAGAAAAATAATGTGAAGATACTTCTTGAGCTCACTTTTTTAGGTTCATTGATGATATTGATGACTGAGGGCACTCTAGCTCAGAGGATGACTCCACTTCCATCAAATTATTAAATATGCGTGCTCCATGTATAACATCTGGAAAAATGTATGACCTAGTCATATACAACAGCTGAGTTCCCTATTTAGCAGCAGTGAAAAAATTAAAAACACTGAAAACCAAGAACAAACAAGGTAGTGAGGTTTGCCCTTGTAGTTTTTGTAAACAGAGGTCTACAGTAGGATATTTTCTTTGTGATTTCCTGAATGTGCTAGGGAACTTGCCAAAGCTAATGCTTTTCTTGAGAGATATGAGAGTCTTTTAATTAAATGTTCGGTTGCCAAAAGGCTAGGGCCGAAATGCTTTTTCTTTCCAGCTTTTACAATGAAGACAGAGAAAAATCCCATTAATATTGCAGAAGGAGTGAAAACTTCTTGAAAGCAGGGAGGAAACTTTGCCTAGCAAATAAAATAATTCCTGAGAGTACAAAAAGCATTAGAATCTTTGAGAAAGTTCTTAGTTATTAGGGGAATTTTTGTTGGCAGAATACTTGGAATCACGCACATAGCAACGCTATGCTTTAAGATTCATGGAAGTAATGTATAAGTCAAGAAAAATATTACAGTTTATTTAATCCCTTTACAGCTCCATAAATAAGTGTCAGGTTTGTTGAAAATTATTGATTTTTTTTACAGTCTGTTGAAGGATTGATTCTCACTTTTCTCAGTCTCAGGAAGAATGTTTCACCAAAAAATCACATGTGTACATATCCAGGGGACAAAGCAAAAAAAAAAACCACAGTTTATATTTGATAATGTAGTCAGGTCAACTGTGTTTGAAACCCCCTCAGCTGCAGTAATTGTTGACAACATTCACTACTAAATTAAGTTGGATACCTTTTGTTTATTTTCTTTGGAACCATTAATATGTAAACAGCTCTGAAAAACAGAGCTTCAAATGTGAAGTTTCCCTCTTGGCTTCCATGCTGACTTGTATGAAATCTAACCTTTTGAACTCACACTTCATTACCTTGAAGGTGCATGAAGGCAAATCCCTGAAAGTTCAGGCAGGCACTAGTTTATTCCAGAATCTCTCTCTTTCTCATAAGCTTCTCACCTAAAGCACAAAAATCCCCAGAACTGCACAAAAGATTCTTGTCAGCAGGAACTGTCTGTTTCAGACACTGGTTTGAGAGGTGAGAGCTGTTGATCTGATATTTGATTGTTTTCTCATATGCAGATAGCCTTAGTTTCAACTTATGTTCACTGGAGTCTCAAAAAAATACCATATTCTTTACTTCCAAAATATCTGCTTCTCCACTGTTCTTGAGGAATTTAATTCTATTATGACTATGGTATTTTTTATACCTGGTTTCCTGATGACGTTATAAAGCAATCTCCCATTTGTTTCTTGTGAAATTACTTTACAAACTTGGTCTTTTGATTTTTCACACATCATTTCACAAAACCACAGCACAGATTTTAACTTATCTCAGCATAAATGTCAATGCTACATGTTTCTCTTACTAAAATGAGCAGTTGCAGTTGAGGAAATCGAGAAAGAGAGGGAAATTATAAAAACAGCTGCACAGATGGCTTGATACTGTGTGGTACCCACCACCACATTTTTAACACCCAGTTTCCTCTTCTACTGCTTACTTGCTTTGGGAATGACTGGCAATTTAGCTTTGGATAAAAGTTTTCTTTTCTCAGGTAAAAAAAAAGAAAAAAATACAAAGTCAATTTTGTACTCTGTCTACGCAACCATCAGCCTGCATAGAATTTTTCTATCTGTTAAAAAATGTAATAAAATATATTCTCTTCTCCTTGAGGTAGCACTAGAGAGTGCTCACTTTACTAAGTGTTTTGAAAGTAGGCTCCTAAAACTGTAAATTGTTCCTCTTCAAATTATAAGATAGTTCAGTGCCAGAGTCTTCTAGGACATTTCTTAGGGTGTTTATTCCTGTTTAGGATGTCTTTTTCTTGTCTTTTGCCACATTTGTTCATCACTGATACTGATTAGATTTACGTATGTAGAAACCTCTACAAATAGGGGCAAGAATGACAAAATCTGGCCTGCAGGAAAGAACGGGTTATTCAGAATTTAAAAAAAATAGGTGGTAAAACTAAGCAGACACTGAGTGTCATGAGCACTGACAACTGAACATTCAGGCATGAATTATTTATCTCAACCTCATGCAAAATAGTGTGAAACTTGTTATATAACATTAGATACTGTATTAGCAGTCCAAAGTTTAAGCACTGTGTATAATGCCCATGATAGCTGAACAACCTCTTCAAAACTGAGTGTTTATTTGGAAAGTGAAAAGCTTGTTAAAAACCTCAGAATAAAATAATGCAAACTTTTTGTTACTTATATTATTTATATACTTTAATGTCATGTTGGTTAACAAATCATTTAGCATGTTAATATGTTAGTAATTCCTATCTGAATAGGTCTGGTTCAATAATTGTTGCAAGACATCATTCATTTGTATTGCTCCAGAGAACATACACAGTCTGGATGCTGTTCATTAATTCCTTTCCACTTCACACACAAATATGGTACTTGACACGCTGTCCTTGGTGATGTATAATAGCAATTTGCTTCTGACCTCAAGGTCACTTTATTTTTGCATGTGCTACAAGCTGTGATTTTGGGAAGCCTCTATGAATGCTTATAGTAGAACTGGTGCTCTGTAATAACCCCTGTTCCTACGTGATAAACTGTTAATTACTGTTGAGGTGATCTTGTATTCTAAACATACAGACCTTTTAAAGTTGTCTTTGCTGTGCCTCATGTATGCCAAACTTTATTTCATGGACTGGAAGACTTTCCTTCCTTCATACCCAGTTCAGGCTACTGTTTGCAGATTCAAAAATTTTTATTACTGATGGTGTCTTATTCAGTTTCATAAGTGAGTAGGCTCAGACTAAGGACATTTCTGAGAGAGAATGGCTGGAACACAACTGACACCTCTCCACTGGGAAGATATAATTCTTTATCATAAGATGGAGTTTTAACCTATTGCAGTTAAAAATAAAACTATGGTATACAGCTTTTAACCCACATACTCACAATTCAATCAACAATGTAAAACCCCTACATGAATTTGTAAGCTAGAGAGTTTTAAAAGTATGACAGAAAGGAAATCATGGGGCTTGGAATGGTGGCTGGCAGCCCTGTCCCAAAGGATATTCTAGATACAAAGAAGAAAGAGGGTAGAGATGCTTGTTCCCTTCTCAAAGGCTGGCCAGTACATATACTTGCTCCAATTTCTGTCTATCTAGAATAAAAAGAAGAAAACAAGGCAACTGCCTGATGGGAAACTCCAAGAGCGAGGAACAGTGGGTGATGTTATTAATTATTTGATTATACCAATAAAAAAAATGCTAAGAAGCAAGAGAAGATATTTTTTGCTGAGAAACACGTGAGCCTCTGTTTTGTGATCAAGCTGAAATTATAGATAGTAGTTCCAAGACCTGTCAAAGAAAAAAAAGAAGTTAAATGAGAAGCCTTCAGCAACAGCCTCCAAAATCCTTCCACAAAAAAAAAAATTGGACTTTTTTTTTTTTGTTTAGTTCACTATGAGCTGTTAGTCAACTCTCTTCTTCAGTTTTGCAGTTAGTCTCTGCCATCCGCTCACCACATGTCCAAATGACCCTTCCTTAGCCCTTCTGATGGTTTTCCAGAAGCATTTGGAGCAAAGGACTGCTGGTTTGTCTAAATTTCAGAATCTGACATCTGAGAAAGGCTTCCTATGGATCATCCTTGCGTCACTCAGGGCACAGAGAAAGTGTACTGCAAACTATTAAGAAGTGTAACCTCAGCAGATATGCACCGCTGTAAGCCTTGTGATTTTCTTTATCGTTGTACTAATTAAAATTTATGTGATTTGAAAGGTTTTAAGCTATGAAACCCCTTTTGTTATGTGCATTTTGAGCATTTTGTATTTTCAGATGTTTTCTAAATCACCCGGTCATCTCAAATGTATGACTAACGTATGACAGAGGGAAGAGGTTATATGCATTTGCCTGAAATGAAGGTTAAATACCTGAAATGGGAGAACATAACTGTTAGACTCCAAGAATGGAAGGCTTTTCATTCAAGACATTTCATGTCAGCTTTTATAAAACTAGGGCAAGATGTAATCTGTAGGACAGATGATGCCTGCAGCCTCTAACCTGATTTAAGAACAAATATAAGAAGAAAAAAGTGTTTTCAGGAATTTAAGAATGGTAAGCCATATTGATTAAAAAAATGAAGAAAGAGCAGAAGGAGTAAGGGCAACAGTCTGTAACTGCTTTCTACCTTCATTGTTCTGATTTACCTGCTCAACAGATTTATGTTTGTTGCTTATTTGGAAATCTCTAAAAAAGGGGGAGCAATAGAGAATGGAAGTGTGAAATGCAAAAGAACAGGGCAGAAACAGTATGGTGGTAAGAAAGAAAGTAGTGAGGCTTTTTCAAACTGCTCATTCACCAGCAAGGAGTACTGATCAGGAACATGGAGGTTATTAATTTCTGCCTTTTTATTCTTGTTCTCCTTCTTTCACTCTGGATTTACATCTCTCTTGACATTTAAAATCAAAACTGTCTGGAAAATTCAAGCAAAATTCAAAGGTTACTCGCTCTATTAAAAAATGCTTTTTGGCAAAATTGTTTGAATAGAGGAAAAAAAAATACGTTGTGCTCTAACTCTTAACTGTGCTGCAGCACCTTAACAGGAGAATATAAGTAACTGCTTGTGTATAATATATGTACAATGTGAATCTGTATTACATACAACCATAGAAGCACAAACAACTGAAACAAGTATGTTTTGATCATTTTCTCTACAGTTAGATGGGTATCAATTACATCTGTAGGTGAAATAGAAGGAACTATGTTTATTTTCCAACATTACCTACCCTGCTGAGACAGGTTCACTTTTTCCTTTTGTCCTATTGTTTTCCATAAACCAGAATATTAATTCTCAATTTTCAATAAGAACAGTCAAAATTCATGTTGCTTCTCAAGTGCTCAAGTGCTAAGGTCTAATATTTCATCCTGCTACCAGTTTTCAAATTAAGGAAGAAAGTGCTCCTTTAGAAAAGAAATTACTGCGGTAGTAAAGTATATCTTTACGCAAGATATCTTTACAGGGAATGTGAAGATTATTTAGAAGAACCGTTGTGGTAGAAAAGGTGAATTTGTTTTCCCTGGTCTTGTTTGCATTATTGGTGTTAAGATCCAAAGCTGAAGGAAATCAAGTATTTTTGAGTTATTTTTTCTGCCAGACAATCAGAACAGTTTCTCAGCATGGTAAAGGATAGTTTTTGAAGGAAGAGAAAATTAGTTTTTTGTTGCTTATATATTTCCCAGCAACTCTACTTAAGGAACCTTGTGAGTTTCCAAGATATCCCTTGACTCAGTCTAAAATCTCAAATAATCTTGATATGGAAGACATGAGAGCCTGAAAGTGTGAGACTCTGCAGTCTTAGAAGAGCTAGTAATCATTTGTGTTCTCAGTGCCATGGCATGAATGGCCGAGTCACTTTGATCACATCACTACTCTGCTCCTGCAGATTCAGCAGCAATCAGACCATCCTAGTGGGGGCTTCCTTTTCTATCAGGAATTTATCTTTCCCACTGACAGCTCTGAGCAAGTATCTAAATATTTTTCACATCACCACAAATGAAGACAACACTTACCTACTGCACTGGGACTCTGAATATATAGGACTTAATTAGATAATATATCTAAAACATTTTGAAAATGGTGTAGTATGACAGATTCAGAGTGGTTTGATCTTCAGTAGCTGAAGGTTACCAGATTAAGGCATAGGTGGTATCTCTGGCATGAATAGTGTGATGAACGAAGATGTTCTACCTCTGACTTGGATGTCGATATGTCATATTGCACAAGGCTTGTCTGTGGATGGTATCAGTTTGCTCATGATGCCATACAGATATGTAGCCTGTGACTCTGTATAGTAATGCCATCCTTTGTGCATTATGCATTACACACTTGATGCTATTTTTGTGCTGATTTCATGTTGCTGTAATTCCATCTAATTCAGCAACACATCTTTTATAGTAAAAAGGGTAGAGACTGTGCAGTCTCTGTATATGGTTTGAATTCAGCCTTATAGGATTCATTTTTTGTCTTTATAAGTGCAAGTCCTTTCTGTTTTCATTTATTCTGTACAAGGTTACCATGCACAAGTTGGTTGTTACTCTTATTATGGTGGATGGCAATTGCTATTATTAATGTTTCTTGCTGGGGTATCTGGCAGAAATGCAAATGGAAAAGCCATGCTCCGGAAGGCTGAAATGACTGAATGAGTTGTACTTTTGAAGCATGCTTTCAGTTTTCCATAGAATCAGATTTTACTACTACTTTTATTGCGCTTGAAGACACACACACACACTTTGACTAGTCCCCTAAAACTTTAACAGCATTTACTACACACGTCAATCTTCTTTGTGCCTTACATCAACTGAGAAGCGTTGAAACTCTGGCAATCTTCACAAATTCCACACCATGTTTTTCCTTGCTCTTGCAGTCCGTGACAACTCTGGCAATGGCCCCAAAAGCCATCAAAATCACTTTTTCACTTGGATTATTAAAACTATCAAAGATCTCCGTAAATCTAGCTTGGAGCTATTCTGCAAAACCAGACATGCTAAAAGGGCTGAAAGAGCTGCCATTTGCTATAAACTGGATGGAGGCGAAAATGATTAGAAAGCACCAGTCCGATGGTGCATGCACTCAGCCATCTGCTACAGGGACAGAGAATTTTGCAAGAAAGAAAGGAAGATATTTTGCACTTTCCTTCAGACTCATGCCTTGCCATAGTGACAGTGCACAATGTTTGGATCCTACTGTAGTCTTTCTTATTGTGCCTTTTCTGAGCAAAATGTGGGATTTTTGTGTTCCAAGGAACAACTTCCTGGTATTTTCCCTGAATTCTCTGATGGTCTGCCAGGATCCAAAGCCATGAAGAAAAAACTCCCTACTTATCTTCTGCAGGGGCAGAGCAGCATTTCCAATTCTGAGAAGACCAGCTTAGTTAATAGTAGGATTTAGGTCAACTAGCTGCTCCTTCAAGTGGCCCAGAATGTACTCATCCTTTAATAATTTGTAAGCGGATTCAGTACAAAATAGACAGAACAAAAAAGTTACCATCAAACTGATGTAAGTGATATGCTAACATTTGCCCTTCTTGAACTTCTCAGCTGTCTTACAACTAAGAAAATCAGCACTTGTAAAGTCCACTTTCCGCTGGTTACGAACATTATCCTTGCTCAGTGCCTTAGTCTTTGAAATGCTCATAGTTTCTTTTTGCAGCCCTTTAGTATGAATTTTTCTGTTGTAGTTTGCACACTGTTGTTGTGCTGTTCCTCCCCACCATGCTACACCTGCAAATCCTCTGATTGTTCAAGGCATGGTTGGATGGGACCCTGAGCAACCTGGTCTAGTGGAAGGTGTTCCTGCCCATGGTGGGAAGGTTGGAACTAGGTGATATTTAAAATCCTTTCCATCCCAAACTCTTCTATGAGATTTTATGATTGTTATGACAAATTTCTCAAGTTAAGCAATTGCCACCTGTGCAGAATTGGCTCTTTTATAGCCACATTCTCATAGTCCTTAATTTGAAGCTTTTAGTTTACATCAGAGGAAAAAAAGACTTATTGAATAAGTCTTTTTATATACAATGTCTTTATTATATATAAATATAATATATATTATAAATATTATATATAAATATATATTTATATGTATATAATAAATAATCGATGAGTATTACTCAGTGATGTGCATGCACTGACAACAGATGTCTGTGCAGCACCTGCAGCTGATCAAAATGTTCTCCAGTCAGTGCTGTTAGGGGGAACAGTCATGGGGGTTCTAATGAAAAGTATCAGAACTATGGAAAAGCCCAGTGAAACACCATCATCAACTTTTTTAGTTCTTGGTATCAGCCCTGAAGTCAGCGTATGCAACTAGGCCAAGACCCCACAAATAAAAACTTGTGCATATAAGCTCAATATTCTTTTTGTGATACTACACCAATATATGCCAAGGCAGGATTCAAGGCCAGAATGTTTCAGCTATCAGTGTGAGTAATTCTTTTGTTCAGAATGTACACCATTACCATTAAGCCTCAGATACCTCTAATCCTTTAAAACAGGAAGGAGGCTCAGCCCAGAAACTGGGCTTATTGCTTCAGCACCCACTGGCACAAAAAGGGAACCACTTTGGTAAAGCAGTAAAAATTGAGGCTGTGGTAGTGCTTGACATTGATCTGTAGGATTCCTCCTAATGTTAGAGAAGAAAGAATAATCCAAGGGAGGGGACATAATAGAGCTAGTAAATTGCATAGTCCAACCAAATGAATTCAGAATGTATTTCCCTTATTTACCCAGAGAAAGAACACCTTCCAGGTAGGTCTCTGGCAACAATAAACCTTTCAATATGGTTGATAAATTTAGTCAAGGAGGATTTCTCCTTCTTAATACTAGTTTTCAGATTTTTAGGTGCACAGCTAGATTTAGGACAAAAGGTGGACCCATCAGTAATCAGCTGGCAGGCCCGATACATACAGTATCAGGCATACAGTAAAATAATTGAAGTTCCACCATAACTTAAAACTAGGACCTCTGTCCTTACTAATTTTAGGATTTGATTCTACTTTTTCCTTCAATGTTTACCAGTGTACTAGGCAGAATGGAACTGTGGGGTTTGTGTTGGTTGGATCTATAGAAAAGCTTACCAGCCTTCTTCATGACAAAGAGCTGTCTGGCTTTGAAATAAAGTATGGACACCCAAATGTCCACAGCTATTGAGACAAGAGGGGTAGCTGGCTTTGGCTCTGTGAACCCTGGCACTGTACCCTGCCTACATGTGACTGATAGAATCAGCATAGCTACTGCTTCTACTTCCATGTTGGCACATTCATTATTTTTCATGCTGATAACCAATATGTACAGTTGGGTTATCAGTGCAATTTACCAAGTGGTATTAAATAAAGTGATTTCAATATCCCAGTATAAAATATGACTGGAATCCCTTTGTGGCTTCACTAAAATTTCACTTTACTTCAGATCTGAACTTCCTTTGCACCACCATGCTATGACTAGGAAAGTCATTAAATTTTCCCCATTTATTTTCTGCTTCAGAGCAGACTTGATGATGATTAGCTACTCCTTATTTAAGTAAAAAAAAAGGAGTTACCTTCCTTGTGTTTTTTTCACTTTAAATGTCTTTTCTTCCCTCAGAATAAAAATCAAGCAGGCAAGCAAGCGAGACACCCAGATGCCAGCTGAGTATCTCTGGGGTTTTTGTTCTTCTAATCTTCTGGTTAGCACAACTGAAAACATAGTTCAAAACAAGTCTCAGTGAAGTGAGCTGATCTGCTTGGCATAGCCCAAGCCTGATATACCATGCTAATAACAGTAGTCTTTTCACTTCGTTGCCATTATTGCAGCATCTTATGATTTTTAGATATCTTTATTTATAAAATACTGAATTTCAGTGCATAGTCTTCTTCAAGAAAAAAAAACAGATAAGACAACAAAATACAAACTCTGAAAGCAGACTAAATGGGAGACAGGCAACAGATGTTTTCAAATATTGGGAAATGTGTTGGGTTTTTGTTTGCATTTGAAGACAAAATAGGAAAATAGCCATTTCTTGTCCTGTTTGCAAGCAACTTTCTGCTGACAGGTTTTATTTGCAATCATCAGTGTTAGCTAGAACATATATTTTTATCCAACCTGGAGCATTGTTATTGTAAATGATTCCACTTAATTTTATGAAAAAGACTTTGGAATGATTCTGTCTGAAAATTTTTTATAGCAGCTGTCCTAAAAGCCTCTCTTGTGAACTTCCTCACTCAACTTACTTTTTTGGAGTTGATCTCAAAGTATAGTCTATGAGTCTTCCTCTGTAGCTTGTAAAAATAGGATTATCCATTCCATTAACATTTAATTACCTCACAAAACTGTATGCTTTGAATCTGCCCTCTAGGCCATTCATAACATCTGGGAGACTGTGTCTGAATGACCAGGAAGATTAATCCAGGAACATAAAAAGCACCCATAGGCCCTTAGCTTTCCTTATGACAGAATATTATAGACAAGATTTCTGTTGCCTGGGAAAAAAAAGAGGTATTTAACTTGACAATAATCTGTGATCTTGTTGCCTTTGCAATAAATACACTTTGCAATTGTCCCCAGTCAGCAGCAAATTATACGTTTTTGTCACTCCAGCTGACAGCAGAGGGGTTCTGTCACCAGTAATAACCATTGCCACTGGCCAGGTAGCAATGGTAGTACTGTCATTAGCCTCATTGATGTGTGAGGATGGCTTGAAGCATTCTTGATCAAATTTCAGGCTTTAAGATAACTATGACGATTTTTTCTATAGGAAGGCAATAATGCCCTCATTAGTATGATTTTTTTGTTCCTGTTTTTTTTTCCCTGAAGAAGACAATAGCATAAGCTCCAAAGGATTTTTCTTTTAACCTGTAAAATTAGTAGCCTAGAAAAAGAGAGAGGCCAAGCAGTAAAAGATGAAAAATCTGTGGTAGACCTGGCAAGAAAATAGAGGACTGACACATTTATCTCTACAAGTTCAGGCACACTGAGCTTTTTGCCAGAACAGCATGATCCCTTCCTCATTGATTTTTTTTGAACTAACAGTCCTAAATGTCCCTTTTAAGGTAAATAGAAGCCCGGAACAGAAAAATTATCATACCTTGAAAGAAAAGGTCAAACAAATGGATTGTTACTGTTTGTTTTTTTCCCCTTTAAAATCATGTCTAAATTCAGTAATACAGGGAAAAAAAAAAAAAGTCCAAACAAATGTCATTCAACACAGAGTCTGGAGCCATTCTGGACCCAAGTCTTCTGATGGTATTTCTCATGAATTCTCAGTTTTCATCTGCTAGGAGACAAATGATTAAGGGGATTTTACCCAACCCTTTTTACGTGGTGAATAACTGCAATCAAATATTCTTTCATAGTTTCTCTCTTTAAGGGCTACTTTTTCTGTAACTATAAGCCAAAACAAAAAACCTGAGAAAGGTTTTCTTTCAGAGATTTCACATTTCCAGCTTACTGTGACAATGGTGGGACTCCCCATCCCAAAAAGATGAGAGACAAAAAGTCTCTCATGCTGTCTCTCTCTCCTCATAGTTCTGATGTTCCCTCCTAGCCTGATTTACAGGGACCATATGTAATCCACAGATAAAACTTCAGGCATGTACCAAAAGCCTTTGATTATGAGACAAGGCAACACTGTGTCCTGAGCCTGCCTGCATGTTCTGACAGCAACAAGCAGCAGAGAGGCACGATCCTCAAAGCTGTGACTTGATTCACAGCTTTTAAACTTGTTGAAGTAAAGTTTCGGGGTTCTTTGTCACTTCGAGGAACTCTACAAGAACTTGGAGGCTAAAATTTCTTTTGGTTCTCTGCCAGTTGAGTCAAATGGCTGTAAATTTAAGAAAACATACTGATCATACCAGGTGTTACCAAACCTCTTCCCTGGCATTTCTGCTGAAGAGGTAAGGCAGGGAATAGTTATGTGAAGGGGTGCAGAGACTGGACTTTTGGCTCTCTTCTTCTTACCATTTTTACCCCACAAAATGAGCCTCGAGCCAGAACCACGGCAAAGTTAGCAGCATTGCCTCAAGCTCCTGTGCACATTTACTCTCTTCTACTCAGTTTTTACCTTCTCACACTGTCTTGCAGATAAACCATTTTCTGGTGTACCCTCCACTGCATGATGAACCTTGGTTCTCCTGTCTGGTCAGTCTGGAGATGCAGAGCCTGGTTTAATATCAGCATACTAATTTTGGGCATACAACTGCTTACCTATCAGAAGGCAGAGGACGCCTCAGGAGGGCTGAGACCATCTTTCCTGGCTGCTTTTCAGTCAGCAAGCACCCAGCTTCTGCAGCTGCCTGCCTGGCAATGACTTCCTGTGTAGCCTGAAGGTGGAAATAAACAATATCTTTGAACTATGTTGTGTGGAAGAAAATAAGATTAAATTGGTTTAACTTTCTCCCGTATGTTTGTTCCTCTTTCTGGTCTGTGCCTGAAAAAAAGTGAGGTTCAGCATCTGAGTGGGCTCAGTTCGCAGCTCTGTGAAAGGTTCCTGTGCCAAAGAAAGACCACAGCTTCAGAAGTGGGAATACCTAACGGCTTCACTCTCCAGTGCAGTCACTGCACTGCTTAACAACTTCAAGAGAACCTGATAGGGCTGAAAATTTTGCAAAATGAGATCATGACACAAACATAAATGAGTGGATATAAGATGGTTTAGTAATCCATGTATTTTCCTTCTCTAATCACTGGGCTTCTGATTATTCCTCACCTCTTCTGACAATGTATATAAAAAGAGGTGTTTATTTCAGATTATAGTCCAACAGGGGCACTAATTAATATCTGAAAAGCCTGTATGTGGAAGCCTGAAATGAGGCATTTTCAGAAGAACCTCCTCCCTGTTTTCTGCTACTTTCTGAGACTGAAAATATGAAAATGTCATGAATGTAGTTATTGAATTTTGGTGGTTTTTTTGTACTTCTACCTTTGTCCATCAACATCTAAAAACTGGAAGGCTGTGGAAAATAAATGAGAATCAACAGAAGATAAATAAAATTTAATTAGGCCCTAAAAAGGCTTTGTTTACTTGGGGCCAATCAGTTTGTTGATACCAGCTTTTGACCGACATGACAATGTTGTTTTCTGGTTTTCAGACTGTTTACTCTTGTACAAACAAATCAGATATCCTTCTAGCAGCCCTGGGGAGGAACTGCTAATTGACTCATTTTATTGGAAATATGGGAGAGCTGCTGCCTGCTTGCAAGCCTGTGCCACTGCCTAGCACTGTTTAGCCGGGTCCTGCTTTTTAAGACTCAAAATAAGGAGAAACAGTGGATTTGCTCCAAAGATTTGCTGCTGCCTGGTGTGGCACTGCTGAGGCTGGGGACACATATCTTGTTTCAGCAAAGTTACTCAAGGGTTTGTCACTCCCAGACAGTGAAGAGCTACTTGTCACCACCTGCCCGTTGGGTGGAGGGTCCTTGGACCCACTGCACTCCTTGTGTTGTTGGGCCCTAATTTATCCTAGACAATATATGCCAGACATCTTAAGAAAATTAACTGCTAGGTCTTCACAGGGAGGAGACTGGCACAGCTGGTTACCTGATCAGCACTGCCTCCTCCATCAAAGGGTAATGACAACCAATGGGGTGTGAGCAAGGGAGGGTGAGCTCTTCGCTCAGCACAGCTGGGACCTGCTGAGGATGTGTCACAGGCAAATTCAGATCCTCTGCTGGTACAGGAAAAAGATTTCTAGTGCTCCAGAATGAAGATTTCTATACCTTGGAGGGGAGGGGGTGTGTGTGTGTGCGTGTGCATAAAAAGCAACTCACAAAAAATACATAGAAATGGTGGAGAAGGAATCCTCAGAAATAAGGAATTCTGACTGGTCCAAAATTTTACTCTATTCTTCATATTGCTTCTCAGGTCCTTTGGGATCAAAGTCAGTCATTGCTGAAGCTGCTTGGGCATGAACTCTTGCTGCCTCTCTTAGGCCAGCCACAGCTACAGGGATCCAGCTTATAACTGAGGGTAGACAGGTGGATTTTTCAGGAGTCTGAAGCAAATGGTGAAAAACTTGTTTGTGACATTAATGCAATGAAAAGATAAGAAAGGTACCATAGCAGTATAATCAAAGTTTCAGTTTGGCAGGTCTGGGGCTGGGTTAATAACCTGTCACAGCAGGTTTCCAAACCTCTCTAATCACAGTTTATAAAGTAAGTTGAATGTCATATGTGAAAGGAATACAAAGGACATGTAGCAAACATCTGGAAGAAGAGCTTTAAGGAGGCAAAGCTAGACACCAAGGAAAGCATACACATCAAGAGGTGGAGAGAGGTAAGCCTATGTCAAGGAACAAGTTTCAAGTACACTGGGAGTAAATTCTCAACACACAGAGAGAAGGCTGAGGACATAAATATGCCAAGGAAAGCCAGTATCCAACAAAGAATTAGAGAGAAGCAAAGGGCCCATCAAACAAGTGTGACAGAAAGAAAAGATAGCCTATTCTGAAAACAAAGGAATCATTACCAAGCCCGAGGCAGCTGTTTGCTGTGTTTCAGGATCTCATTCATGATACTTCTAGACAAAGCTCTTCTCCTGCTTAAGAGTTGCATTTCATGTGCCCCAAAACTGGTGTGAGAAAATTCTGGATGGATACTGTGAATACTCAGCACCTCTGGGAAAGCAGGGTGAAAAGAAATGCCAAACCAGGTCAAACTTGAAATCCACCTAACTCACTGTGGTACCTCTCTCTATTGTCAGGACTGGATGCTTCAAAAGGAGACTTGAGATGTGTGGAGATGACAGCAGGTAATCTCTCCTTCACAATATTGCTGTGAAGGATGACATTGTTGCCCTTCCCTTACCAGCAGTAAGAGATTCTAAAATGTCATTTCAATGAAATATAATGTGGCTCATGACATCCAGATTTTAAATGCTGGCATGAATCCCTTGGTGTCTTCCAATGGGACAATAATCCTCAGTGACCTTTCAGGTGAATTACAATACTGACTAAGCAGAGTGGATAGGCAGCACACTAAAATGTTGCTGTTTGCTGATTAACATCTATGTATAGAGAAAGAGGATAAGGGACATGAATATGTCTGTACTTACCTGGTACCTGCGGGAATTTAGAGTTTTGTCTCTGGCCTCGAGCCTGCAGACACTGAGCTTGGGATGGTGTATTCCAAATATCCCAGTGCAGGGTTGTCCTGAAAAAAGCCAGATTTGCTTTTCTTTCTATTTGCATTGGAGTTACTGAAATCATTGGTATTTAGCAGTTGAGGATTGAGAGACTTTCAGGATGAGTGGAGAAGTCTGAGTGGTCTGAGGCACGGTTAAGTATTGATGTAAGTATTTTTCCATCCCTTTCCCTTGACTGCCTTTGGTTGTTTTCTTTTTAAGGAGCAGAGAAACAAAAGAAAATTACAATGAAGGCAAAACTAGTACGCTTAACTCTGAAGAGCTGAGCTGCCATCCTCTGAGCGAGATGAACAGCAGCCAGCTACAGATGTGAACGTCTGAAAATGAATCCTGTAAACTCAAAGAACTAAATCTAAGAACTAGGAACTTAATAATTTACAAAGAGTGCTTGTGAATAATTTAAAGGTTGCAAGAGAGACATTCCTTGGCCTGAAATCAGTTAGTCTGGTTGCCTTCTTGTACTTCTCAGGCTGGCAGCTCTTCCAGGGAAGGGATTTGGCCACTATCTGTCCTTGTTCAGCCCCCAGGGGAGCACAAGTGCTGGGAGGAAATAAAATTAATAAATCAATGGGGCCATCAGCTAACAAACAGCAACCCCCAAAATAGAAAGGGAGGTACTTCTTTCTAGTTCAGGAGAGCATAAACATGTTTGGAGGGACCAACAACGGCAAGACAAGATTTCTCCACTCATTACATGGCCAAATATGGGGCAAATTTCAGAAAGAGAAAATATCACTTTGACCCCAATGAGATTGTTTTCCTCATAATACCAAGCTCTTTTCCAATATATGGGACACTACACACCATCACAGATTCTCTTAAGTAAGAAATTAATGTGGTGTCATGCTTTCTGTTCACCTGGCTCTTGAGACAGATGGGTGCAATGGGCATGCATTGGCATGGTCGTCTGTCAACAGAAATAGGTACTGTGTTGCAAAAAGGCCAGCCCAAGAAGTTCAAGTGTGGCAAAGTTTTAAGTGACCAAGGAATGGGGAAAAAAAATCAGGAAATTTTAACTCAAGACTTTGTTACCAGAATGGCCTGTGCTCCCGTTTCTCTTTCTTCAGAACATCAGAGGTCAGGGTTCTCAAAATCAAGCCTGTCTTTTTCCTTACAGTTACAGGAGCACAGCAGTCACTGGACTCAACCCTCTTCCTTCCTTTCCTCCTGATCTCAGCAGTTAGAGCATCACAAAATACAAGTTTTTGCCTTTCTCAGGATGTATATCAACTTCTAAGTCAGCAGTGAAAAGAAATCCCAGCATGAGAAGAAAAAGTATTCTTTTGTATAAAATGTCATCTTTTGAATCAAAAGCAAACCCAAAGTTGGAACAGTTGTGTTTAGTACAGAAGCACAAGCATGCTGTTAGGAAGTATCCATGGTGTGGTCTGACTTCACTAGTTACACTTCTCCTGTTGCTCACAGTTTTGTGCAAGGCTGTAAAATCTTCATGTGCAAGCCCATCCTGTTGCCTGTTTTCCCTGTAAATTATTTCTGGGCATCATTGACAGCTTCAGTTGTTTTGCAAAAGGATAAACATTCCAAAGGTCATTGCATTTCTTTGAACCTTGTGAGGGTGGGTGCTCACTACAGAAGTCCTCTTGAGGCCCTGACGGTGTGGCATTGTCCTTTACTGACACCATAAAAATTAAACAAGAGAGATGAACTGTAAATGTCCCAATTTTGACAATAGCTTCTCTGGTGCTTGCAGCTTCTTAGGGGCCAAAGTCAGTCAGCTACAATATTCAAGTCTGACAGTAATCAGACTTTATTAGCATCTCACAGAACCACTTGTTCCTTCCTAATATCTCCTGAAATTGGAACCTGAAATATTTTCCAGTTGCTGTCCTGAATATTTATGTGCTGCTGCTGCCCATGTGTGAGCACAGATAATCCCATGTAAATATGCCCTAGTATGTAGACAAAAAGACATCTTTATATCTAAAAACATAACATGTTTTTGGTACTGTTTGTTATTTAAATGTCACACAAGGTCAATATTATTATGGGACAGATGAAAAATATGTGTAGGACTCGTTCATTAGCTGTTGGCAGATAAAAATCAGAGTGGGTGGGCATGAAATAGAAGCTTCAGATGTTGCCTGCTTGATAAATATCAGGATTGTAATTGCATCTCCAGAAATCAGCTCTAAAAATAGAGTGAGACAAAAGAAAATGAGATGTGAATAAGAATTTATAATAGTGTTTTGTATAATGTCTCCTTCATTAGCATCCATCTGGACAGAGCTGATTAAGTCTCTTAGCACACGTCACTAGGCAGGAGAGATGAAGATGAAAGGATATTCAACAGCAGACAGCCACAAAGTTGTGCCATCAGTACAATGAGTGCATAAACACTGACAACCTGCAGGCAGGCTGCACTACACTTCCCCCACTTTGCCTCTCTCTGGTGCTGTGACATGTGGTTCAAAAATGCGGTTTCAATCCAGACTTATCTTGCCTGCAATTCCCCTCACTGGATAATGAACGCAGAGGGGAATGCACATCCTCGTCAGAGGCTCAAATCCAGACAGAAGGGCCAAAGTGGATAAAGGCAATTCTAAAAGTCTGGGGAAAAAATGCATTCTGTACAGACAGCTAATGAGCAAAATTGGACATAGCATTCAGGCTGCTGTGCCAAGCTGAAAAACAAAACAGCACAGGATAGATTTTCAGGTAACAGGCAATTCATTATCAAAGAAACATATTTCACATAGAAAAGATTTACTGTCCATAATAATCTTTTTGGATTAATGGCTTTAATTAGCAGAAAAATAGCAGATTCAAACTTGAATCAATCTTCAAAGATATCCCACTCTCTTTTTTAATGCAGATGTTTTTAACTTTAAAAAGAAACCAGGCATGGAAATAAGCTTTTTTTTTTGCAAAATCATTCCTTCAAATATCAAATTAAAAATCAATACATTATAAATATAAACTCAAGCAGATCATGCATTCTGATATACAGGCTTAGTCTGAAATCAGATAGCAAATTTGATCTTTTGGTAGGAAGCATCAGGAGAATTACTATAAAACTACCTACATCAGAGTGGGTTTCTACACTTCTAGCATTACTTTCCAAAAAAGCTAGGTTTATGTGAACAGTCTGTGACTGAACTCAACCCAGTGCAAAGCCTGGAAGTCTCAAAAACAATGTAGTTCCTGAGTTTTCTCTAAAAGAAAGCTTTAGTATAATTTCTCATCTCACTGGCAGGAGAGATATCTGTTAAGACCCCTGAGAGAGGGAAAAGCTTTGTTTAGAGCCTAGAGTTTCTTGGAAGCTAAACGTGTACATGAAGAGAAACTCTGCCTGTGAGGAGGAATCTGTCTGTGCCCTGTGATGAGTGCCTGTGCCTGTGCCCTGTGATGAGTATCTGCAAAGCTACACAGGGAAAAGTAATTTTGAACACCAATGATGAGACTGCCAAGTGCTTGGGAATGGCCAAGCAAGAGGGAGGATGGCCCAGCAGCCCTTTCCCACTCCCCTTTTGGGGCGGAGGGCATGTTACTGAGAATGGCTGATTTCCAGGGCTTCCGCTGCTAGCAGCTGAGCTGAGCCAGAAGGTTTTGGTGTCCCTCTCTGCTTTGCCAGAAACTGCTGTGAAGAGTTTTATTAGACTGGACAGCACAGCAGAGTTCATCTGCAAATACCTGCTCCTGTTTTGGGAACTCCAGCAGTTCTCCTCCTCCTGGCTGACCCTATGCCATTCTTCCCTATGCCATTCTTTTCTTAGCTGCCTTGACAGCTTTCCCCGTTGGAGTGAGGCTGGCTCATTCCCAGCTCTTCTCACTCAGGCTGGAGACTGTGTTAAACCACACTTTTTTCCTGAACATTTGTATCTTGATTTCCCATGGAAACAAGCCTGGAATGATCCCTTCTTCTGTCCATGGGTCTCTCTCCTCACTCTAGCTGTTTTCAGCCAGTTTTGACAGAGAGGCAGAGGTCTCAAAAGTAATTATGCTTTTACCAGTTTTATAAAAACAGGCATTTGGGTAGATGAGAAATGAGAGTATGAACATTTGCAAATTCACCCCTGGCTTTTGTCTGATCCCTCTGGCTTCTTGGCATCACTGAACATGCCAGTTCAAGGATCACTACCAATGTATTCTGTGGGAAGACATTGGATGTATTTCTGGTGTTAATGCAAAGTATTTGTGTAATTTGGCAAACACAAATAGTATCATAGGACACAAATGGCAAGAAATTGAGGCTTTGTCACATCGGATGCTCATATAATTACTAATTCTGCAGGAGTGAAAGACCACTTCGCAGCCAACATTAGAAAATGTGTATCCGTTCATCAGTCCATCTCTAGCCTTTGAAGCTGTAAATCAAATTGCAGGCCAAGTAAAAGGGTTCATAGCAGAAGTATCACAGAATAAGCTGAGTTGGAAGGGACCCATAATGATCATCGAGTCCAGCTTCTGGCCCTGCAGAGGATCATCCCCAAGAGTCACACCATGTGCCCAAAGGTATTGCCCAAATGCTTCTTGAGCCAGTTCTAGTGCTCAAACACAAAAAATGTGAAGAACTTTTTTCTTATATCCAAACTAAACCTCCCCTGACACAGCTTCAGGCCTTTGCCTTGGGTTCTGTCACTGGTCACTGCAGAGATCAGTGTCTGCCCCTCCTCTTCCCCTCACAAGGAAGCTGTAACTGCAATGAGGTCTCCCCTCAGTCTCCTCCAGGCTGAACGGAGCAAGTGCCCCCAAGGCCCTTCATCATCTTTGTTGCCCTCCTTGGGACACTCTCCGACATTTTAATGTCTTTCTGATATTGTGGCACCCAAAATGCGCACAATACTCAAGGTGAGGCTGCCCCAGTGCAGAGCAGATCAGGACAATCCCTCCCTTGCCTGGCTGGCGATGCTGTGCCTGATGCCCCCAGGACACAGGTGGCCCTCCTGGCTGCCAGGGCACTGCTGATTCATGTTCAACTTGCCATCAGCCAGGGCCCCCATGTGCCTAACATAATCTGATCAGTGCTAAAATACAAGGCAGGCCAAAAATATGCAAAATGTGCAAAAATAAGGTGTCTCTGCATGGTTAACAGTTGATTTAAAGACAAGGGGGAATGGTATGTCCTGAACTAGGAAGTGTCACTATTCCATTACTCCTACATCTGCTTATATAATAAGGATTGATTCTCTAATAATGTACTTTGCAGACAGGTTATGACATCATACATCAGGAGAATGAAATCCTTTAGATGACATCACTGTAAATATCTCCCAAACAGCACCTTTCTGCTGATACCTAAAAGAAAATTTGATGGTGTTCAAGGTGAGGATCGGACATTTCTATGAGCAATGAGTGCTCTGAAGCTATCTTTTTCTACATAGAGACCCAAAATTGCTTAGAGAGAGTTACATAAAGAAGCAGCCCCTCTATTATCCCCATGGTGAAGCATAGAAGCAAAATCATGTTACTATGTAATGAACTATTTATGATTACAGATCAAAAGAAAGGTCTCTTAGCTCTCCTAAATGAACTACAAACCTGCTTAAGTGACAATTATGAGCTTGAAAGTTGGTTTTGCCTACTGTTCTTGTTGAAATTTGTCTCCTATGAAATGCAGGTATCCTTATAGCTTCCCCCGTTTCCCCAAAAATCTCCAAAGCTGTGAAAACAGAAATGTTGGGAAAGAAATGCTTTATAGCACTATGAATTTGCTGATATAAATATGTACTAATCAGAGTGATAAATTTCTGTCTGATCCAAGCAGCAAAATAAAATAAAAAGGACGTATCTGTGCCAGCATATATCAAAACCCCTTGAGCTGTGCTTCTCTGTCAGACTTCATAAATACTGGATCTGTCACCCCAATTCCACTGCAGCACTGCAGAACAGACTGTAGGAATGTACTTATTTGATATGATTATGATATAAACTTCATGTCTGATCCCTCTTTCCCTCATAAAGTGGAATATTAGATTAGACATTACCATGTGCGCATTGTAATCAGCTGTCTTTCACTGACTTCTTTTTGATCGATGAGAGAACAATTTTGCTTATTTTACTTGAGCCAAGAAAAAGCTAATTATATTCTTTTCTGAACGTGTGATGTTATTAAAATTGATAGAATTGGCTCCAAATAAAATACAGAACTTGGAAAAACAATTATTTCTATTATTAGCAAAAAGGCACATTCACTCTGCCATAACTGTGGAGGCACTTGAAATCTGTCTTCTTGTCACTATTGTGGAAGGCAAAGTGAAAAGTACCAAATAGCTGCACTTGAGATGGGTGTACTGCATCTCTACCAGCGCTGCAACCTGTAAGTCAGCCACTTGACTTAAGGTAGTTTGGGAGGGAGATCCTCAGAGGAAAGAGAGATAGACAGTTAAAAGGCCTTTCCCCACATTCGCCTCCTTTTATCTCTTCTCTTGTGTCTGTTTTTATCTAATCCCTCTCTTGGCAGAAGGGCAGCATTCTAATGAATGGTGCGGCTGGGGCTGTCATTGGAGAATAATTAGTGCTGGTGCCAAAACCCCGTTCTGTGGTTTATCAAACAGTGTGGGGCCCTGCATGAGTGCATAGGAGCTCATCTGTATGGGAGGATCAGGAAAAGGGACTACAGATACTTTCATTTCCCAAACCCTGTAATGAAACAGTAAACATCTGAGATATGGATGTTGCTCCAGTTCACCTCTTTGTCCCTTTCAAAAGCTTACTATAAAGCTCAGCTTCTTATAGTTACTTCTTTATGTGGGTTTCTACAGAGTAGAATTTCATATTTGCAGTGGGGCTGCAAATTAGTTGAAAAATTTTTTCTGCTCTCGTACTAGAAATTTTTTCAATGCGTCTTTCTAGAGGCAGGCAGTGGCAATATATTGAAATGAACAAAGATATTTAAATTGGCTTCCAGATGAATGCAAGCAAATGTCAAGGTGACAGCTTGCTGGTGTTTACAGCTTCATCTTCAAGTGTTGAACTATGCATTTTATCTATTTATTATCTGTTCTTGTGACAGCTTTTAATTTACTACCAGCAATGCAAATGGTGCTTTCTCAACTATGCAGACAATATGTGTCCTCTTGAACAGCAAACTGGAGGTACAGAAACAATAAGAAAATAGTTATAAAGTTACACTAAGACACTAAGAAGAGACATCCACTTTGTTGAGTGTGAAAACTGTAGAGAAGAAACATGATTTATTTTACATTTTTCATGTATGGAGTGTCCTCTCTAAAGCTATGGTATGTATCCTACACTATCAAACTACTTTACAAGGTTGCTTCACTGTCACCAAGAAATTTCCTTAAGAAACATATCACAGAATGAAATCTGAATAATAAAAATGCTCTTTTTCTTGTTTGACAAATATTTGTCTTTACATATTCCAAATGATTTTTTTTAGGAAATTGTCCTGGATTCTTTCTCTAGAAATGGGGTAAGGTCTTTAAATAGAAAGAGTATTTTTCATTTCAAACAACTGAACATTTAAAAATATGAGTTTTTTCAGTAAAATTTATTTTTACTTTGCTAGAAATATTTAGAAAATGGTTACTTGAAAATATGGACTTTCAAATTCCTTTTTACCATTTTATATAATGGCATTTCTGATCTCAACGAAAATATCTGTTGTGGAAACAAAGTCCCTCAACTAAGATGCATTTGTACCATGAAGAACATCCAGCAGCAGCATCCACAGTCTGGACAATGTCACAGCTAGAACAACACATTCTTCCTATGAAGAACCTATTTGCATAAATGAAAATTACTTGTGTCCTGGTACAGTATCATTATTTTACATTATATAAATAAATTTTATTCAAATAGGTTTAAGGGCAACAAGTGTGATAGCCTCCCACTATTTAATTCCTATAAACGAGCAACTTCTGAATTACTACACACTTTCTAGCTAAAATCTAATTAAAGATATTTTAAAAGGGAAAAAAACAAAAAAGATATTTTTTGCTGAAGGATGAATAAAACACATCACACAGGGCACATCGTCCTCTGTATAATAAGCACAAAATTTTAATTAGTGGCTCAATGTCAGCGGCCACAGCTATGGTGCACCTTGATTTGGTCAGTGACATGGTGGGCATTTAGGGGCATATCTGGGTAGTCTAATCAACCATCACAAATGTTTGGACGTATTCCAAGGTCACCCTGCTGACTGGGTGTAGAAAAGAAGATAAACTGAAAACAGAGACCCATTGTAATTGGTATTTGACGTATTCTGACAATGGCAATTGTCAGAAATGCAGGTGCCCTGGCAGGGGAGAAACACAAAAGTGGATATTTGGACATGTAGCAGACACAGTAGAGCAGGGCTATACTGCTCGGTGTTCCCAGCTTGTCTTCCAGGGTTCAAACAGAGGAAGAGTCTTTATGAGGATAAAAGAAAATCAATACTTGAGAATTAAACTGCAACAATGGTGTTTTCTTTCCTGTGTGAGTAAGATGGCCAATGTAATGCCTTACAGTCAAAGCATAGTTTCAATGAATGCTTCAAGAAGAAAGATTTGCAGCAGGTTACCAGAGGGTGGGCAGTGCCTCCCTTTTGCTTATTTTTAGGAAAGTCGTGGGGAGGCAGAGTAGATGTGCAAGCCTCTGCGTCAGGATGGGAGACCTAACTAGTGATGCTGATTTGGTGATTTAGAGGAATTAATCACGGACAGAAGGAGACAGGCCTCTGCAGCAGTGGCAGGGTTTGCTAGCATCTCCAGCAGTGCTGGTGCTGCAGTGCTACTCCTCAGGCCATGGCCAGCAGATGCCTGAAGCTGCCTGCCCTGTGCTGGATGTTTGCAGAAGCTGCTTTTCCTCTGACCTCATCTTGGACTTTGCTCCTGGCTCAGCCAGCAACCAGAGCCTGGGACCTCCCCACGTTTTGGTATTTCGGAGGTGCCATGTTGGGGTCTCTTCTACTTCCCATCTGGCTTGGCGGCCTCCCTGCAAGAGACCAGTGCAAACTCTTTGTTTAGGTGTTTGTTCAAATGCTTTTTGGGAGAGATTAGGCAAAATGGTGCATCCCACTCTGCATGTGGACGGTTGCAGAAGGGCAGGTGTTGGTGTCAGTGTTGGTTTCATCTACTCAAAACACTACAGACCCTTGTGAAAATCCATTCACAGCGGGTCACTCAGGTGGGGCATCTTCTCTTCCCATGTGTGATGATCTAATCCTTTTCCAGAAAGGCAGAAAGCTTTGAGTTAAATACCAACTAACAGCAAATTCCTGGCCACTGAGGCACAATTTTTCCTGCCAAACGAGGAAAGTAGCAGGACTCTCCCACTCAGTCAGAAGAGAGAGCGCTAGCTGTCCCTCACTTCCTTTTATTTCAACCCCTGCCAGGTGGAAGGAGATAAAAAAGAGCAAAATATAAGTACTTCCTTTTTCCCCTGGCCTTAGTGCTAAAATAAATAGAAAAATAAATTCTTGGTAACTAAGCAGAACTCTAAACTGGCTCTGGCAAGTCATTATAGTATGTAGATTTGTTTTCTTTATACACAAAACCAGAATCAAAATCCCATATAAGCTTCTTTTGGCAGTATCTGAAATTACATGCCTGATCTTTTTATGCAGCAATCCCTCAGTGAAAATGCTTCTGCAATTTAAATGCAGTGTGAAGCATTTACTGTTCATACTCTGTGCAAAGGTCTGAGGGAGAAAACAGGAATTTATCTTATTGCAGTCATTAATGTGACTGTCTTCAGCTAAGCAGAATAGTACTGTGTTCCTGGTGATACTGGGGCCTCAAACTGTATTTTTTTATGGTCCCATATAAACTGGCCCATAATAGTGTATCAATAAACCCCAATTACACTCAGGAAAATACTAAAAGCAAAGCTCAAGTGAAGCTCAATAAAGACTACAGGCAAATTAGAGCTGTGTGGGATAGTGACATCCATCTGGTATTTTTCAGTGACTTCTAGTCAATTACTACATTTCATCATATGTAATCCTCTTTTATCTTCTGTTCCTGCTGCTACAGTAATTCTCACTCTGCTACATCTGTGGCTTTACAGTGAATTTTTATCACCTGTGGGTAAGTGGACTTCTTTTTTCACTAGCAGTTTTGCTGTACATGCTTGGGGAAGAAAAAAAGAGCAATCAAAATTCAACCCAAGAAAAAGAAAGACTTAATTGCAAGAGAAGTAACACACAAACTTAAAAACTGCAAGGTAAGAATATAAAATAAACCTATTCAGATATGGCAGATAATATTGAGCATGGCAAAGGTAACTTTCCACTCAGAACACGAATTGTTGAAAACATGGTGTAGGTTGAAAAGTCTGGAGTGACACATATTTTTAACAACCTCCTATGATTTGATCACATCTGTGACAACCCATTAAAAAAGAGCCTCCTAAAATAAGTCATAATTGTATTTTTCTTAGAGAAGGAAGCTTTGGCTGTCATGTTCTCACGATGAACATTAAATCCAGAGATATATTCTTTGTATATGTTGAAAAATAGAAGGTTAAACCTGCAGCAGAAGAACTGATTTTACAGCTCTAGTACTCTGTGCAAGTTTATTAACATGTTAAATCCTACAAAGGTTTCCAGTGATTTTTGTGCAGATGTACAGCAGGAAAGAAAAATCTTGACCATTTCTTAGCCCTGTGCAAAAGACAGGCATCACATAAACCTTTATACCAGGAGGGGCTGTTCTCTTGGGGCTTCAGACAGAGAAACTGGGCTTGGTGTAAATGATGAGATTCTCTGTGGGAATATGGCATGACATGTGGAGCCATCCTCACAGTTACCCCAAAATCAGGGGATACTGCTAGATAAGTAATCAGCTGAAAGAGTGGAAATGAGAATAGAGCCACAGAGAAAAAGTATAGGAAAAGTAGTCAGGAATGCATGGTATGGATCCACACTCCAGCTCTTCTGCGTTCTTGCAACCATTCATTTTCATGACATTTTCAGGTGATTGACATCCCTCCCTTAGAGAGGCAAGTGAAAATCCTGTGGCATGGTCTTTTTCTAGAAAGGTGGCTTTCTTTCCCAAGTACAAATTCCCAAGGGTCATGGAGTACAGTTGCTTGTACGTTTTTTGTTTGGAAGTTATTTGGCTGGAGATGAGATAAAACCAAACTAGACCTCAGCTTGTTGAGAAAAGTGAAACAGAGACTGATTGCTGCCTTCAGGTACCTCAGGGAAATAGGATTCTGTAAGGCAGAAGACAAGGCAGAGAGCAGAACTAAGAAATACAAACAGGCTAGGACTATACATCATCTTCAAATTAATAGGTTTTTAAGTAGAGGAAGAATGAGGGTCTGGAGCTGCTTCCCCATGTCTGGAGCTGCTTCCCTGTAGGAACAGTGGCTGCAAGAGGCCTGAGTAGATTCAAGACAGAGCACAAACAGCTGAAGAAAGAGATAAATTGACATGATTGAAAGATGCAGCAGGAAACAGGACTTGTTGGTATAAGAAGTTCTTTTCCGGCCTAAGAAAGTGCTTTTTTTTACTTTAAAAACAAGAAAATGTGAGTGAAATATTTCACCTTGTCTATTTTCTCAATTTTGAATGAAAATATCATGTGTCATATCAGTGCAAATTACAGAATGCACATATTGCCCTTACTTGAAGGTAGTATTTTCTTTTTATAACTCTTTTCAGTCTCAGAGAACTGTTCCAGGATTCAGGTTCAGGAAAACTTCTCCCCTCTAAATGTCAGACAAATGTGGCAGAGGGACACTGCTGCCCCAAGGATGATGGCGCAGCAGTAATTTTGGTGTATTCAGAGCTTTAAAGCCCTTGACAAGCAGCTTCTCCTGTGCCCCTAGAAATCCCTCTGAAGAGTCAAATCTATGCCTCTGCTGTGATTTGCTTGTGGCTGGAACCAAATGTCACCCATTTGTCATGGATCAGGTGCTAGAGCCAGGAGCTGGCAGGAAGGATGGCAGAGCTTCCCAGACCGCCTCACTGCCTGGATGCACTCATTCAAATGTCACTCAGTTCCCACAGTAAGCAAATAAGCAGCTGCCATGAGAGAACTGATAGACACTTTAAGTCCTAGTTATAAAACTTGTTATGTATTATTTACTCGGCACTGACAGCTTGCTCTGCACCGTGCACACAAAGCAGTGCTATCACTGCCTGTGGGGGCTTTTGATCTTAGGGATTAAAAATCCAAAGGTTTAGCAGACTGTCTGAATCCGGATTACTGCACCCATCATCCTGGCCTTCTGCTGTCTGGACTGCATATTTCCTTTCAAATGCACAGCTATTAATTTTGATTCTGTGGAAACTGAGATGCACCAAGGGATCCTGACCAATCTGGAGCTGGGACACTGCTGAGACATGTACCTAAGTACCAGGAAATGGTCCAGATTTTTAATCTACGCATAGTCTTAAGCAGCTTTATATCCAGTGAAGGCAGAATACCTGGAAGAAATGAATTGGTTATTCACAATTTGCATATAACTTCTTACCCACGTTTCACTGCTCCTGTGTATTTTTTTCTCAGCAGGTCTAGTTACCCCAGAAGAGAACTACAGTGATGAGTGCTTCAAATGCCTGTCTCAGAGATTGCTCAAATACCTTCACAACGTGGTATCATGACATCTGAAAATATCCAAGTTCAGTGTCTCCAAATGACATCAAAACCAGCTGGCACAGAGACCAGGCAGTGCCTAGAGTTAGCTGACAGGATGTGCTAAAAGCAGGAATACCTGAATACCATAATTCTTTACAATCTTGGTTTCTGTGTTTTTTTTTTTTCTCTTGCGTGGCACCTTGTTTCATCCAAGAGCATTTGATCAGTGCTTAACCTGGACTAAGATCAAAGATATTTCTCACCCTGGGCAATGTCAGACGTACCACCCAGCTGGCTAAACAAGGACCTCAGCATTGTAGTAGATGTTCTTTCCTGTAGTCCTTGACTGGCTGCATTGCTAAGCAGCCTTGCTAATTTCTAACAACTGGGACAGGATTCAACACACAGCAACTGAGGGAGGATGGCCATTCTGTGTACGGAGAACAAAGGATAAAAGAAGTGAAAAAGGAAGAAGGGAAGAAGTTGAAATAACTGATGAAGCACGGGGACAGGATAGAGAAAAAAAAGAAAGTGAAAGGAGCTACAAGTAATTTAATTAGCATGCTGACTTTGAAGAGCCTTTCGAAAGAGAGAAAAAGTCAGTGAGTGTTTGTCTTTTAACCCTTTTACTGCGTGTGTGTTTTGGGCATGATGAAGGTTACTGGATCAGCAGCAATGGGATTCAGCTCAATGATAAAGAAACTCAAATCCAAGTGGCTGTATGTGTCTCTACTTGTGAGCTGTGAGTACAAGCTTCTCCTATTCTCAGTGGAGGTCTAGGAGAATGGTAGTTGCCTATCTGTGATTGATTAGTGCACTCTGAGAAGCCACAGAATATCCAATATAATTCTTTTCAGGTACCAGGTGTATCACACAATTTATTACACCTTGAAAATCTGCTCAGTGATAAACAAAATATCTCAATATTATACCACCTAAGTGTAAGTAACTAAATCACACACCTGGTTGACAGAGTCTCAGAGATCCGAAGAGCTAACCCTTGCAAATGATGCTCAAGGGGTGTCTGGACATGACTGTCCCAGCTGAAGAGGAACTCAATTCATTGTGTAAACCTAAACATCACCAGTACCCTGGGGGATCTATCCTGAGATCACTGGTGGTGCTCAGGAGGCTATCTCAAGCCCCTTCCCATGCTGGTTGTTGTCCAAGTTCTGGGTAAAGAACAATTTCCAGGTCTTACTGCTTTCCCAATTGTCAGGAAATATTTTCAATAATTACATTGCAACCCTCTGCCGTACAACACAATTAGTCTTCATGAACCTGTAGTTGGAAGACTCACAGATGCCCATTAGCTGCTGCTGATTGATGTAATTCTCTTTATTTTGAACACTCTTTAATTTTACAAATCAGAGATTTTGCAAAATGCTGCGATCACACAGTGCATTGTTCCCGGTTTAAGTAATGAAATGTTCCCTGGCCTTTACTCTTGGAGCTGGCTTCCCAAACAGTGTCAGGTCAAGTGAGATGAACAGGAGTCTAAAGCAGTACAAAACTTGGTGCTCTGATTTCACAGTTTTTGCTTTAGTATTTTAGGCCTGAACATTTTAGGGCTCAGAACCAAAGAACAAGACAATTCAGCTGCCCTTTTAAAAGTTATCTTGTGTTCACTAAAGACTGTCATTCTTCTGTCCTTTTCCATGTTCAGTGTCCATCCATTCACAATTTGCTTTTTTTTAGGAACCGATGACTTGAGACCTCCACTGAAATCAAACCCCTGGAGACACAACTGTAAAAAGTGTGGGGTAATCTGAGACAGACTATGAATGAAATCTATTGGCGGGAGATGGGATCAAAGGCATCTAAGTTGCAGAGGCCAATCTCATTTATGCCACCTTTTTCAGCATCAGACAGACTGCAGCAGACAGGCTATGCTGACTTTAGTTTTGGTTTTGCAAACCCAAGACAGAATAGCATGAACGTGGGTTTGCATTTATTCAGGGTGTCAATGTCAGGGTCAGGAAGGGAAAGGGGTGCTTGAAAAGAAAAAGTTAATTTTTTTTGATGATTTCCACTCTAAACCTCAAAAATGTGATTAACCTTTCTAATGCTCCTGCCTGATTTTCAGACTATTGAGGAAGCCAAGCACCTTGTTTTCCTCAGTTTTGTATTTAATAAGGTTGTGTACATCTGTTAGAAGTCTCAATTCAGTCAAACTTGAACATATGGTGAAGTAAAGTCAGAGAGACTATTTGCAATCTCACAGTTAAGTGTGTGGATGGGAACTTTGCTGAGTCAGGGCCATACTGACTCACAAGGCAAACTGGCACCTAGGTTGATATCAAGTTGTTAGAGGCACAAATAATTGCCTACTCCTTCCTGGCTTTTTTTTTTTTTTTTTTTTTTTTTTTTAATACATCTCTTTTATGGGTAATATGCAAAATTATAAACCTGAATACACACACACACACACACACACACAACAGAGAGATCAAATTCTGTCAAGAATTCTTAGAGAAGAATAAAACCAAGGGAATTCTATCTAAAACTCTACTGGACTGTCATTTGTTCTCAGCTTCCTCTGAAAGTTAACTTTCCATATCTTACCTTCCAGAGTGAGCCAATCAAAAAGTCCATGTCTTATAATATGTGTAATAAGAGTTCTTTTAAAGCTTGCACAATGTGTGCAAACTGAATCAGTGCATTGTGGCTGACTTGACATGAACCAACAGCCACATGCTTGTTGTTTTTGTAACTCGTACTGGAGTTAGGCACTCATACTGAAGATGCAAATATTTATTTTCAAAGACATATAGATTTAGGAGGAAAGTGAATGTAAATAAAGTGAGAGAAGAAAAGAACAAACAATCAGTCAACTTTGAAGTGAACATGTTGGGATAAAAATGTTAGCTCAGCTAAAATAAAGAAAATAGGAGTGGGAGAAAGTGATAGCAGAGTAGGGGGTTGGGGCTGGGAGCAGAATTTCTGTCAAAGGAGACTGCTACAGGAGACCAAAGTACAGTCTTTGAAGTATGGACCTGAAATTGTGACAAGAGGGGGTACTAACTTGTTTAACTAACTGCACAACTTGGTTGTGTAGCTCTTAAATCTCTCCAAGAAGGTACCGTGAAGGGACGGCTGTGGAGGGAAGGTTGGGAGGGAAGGTTGGGTGCTCCTTCCCAGTGCAGGGTCAGCTGTGGAGGTCAGGTCTTTGGTCAGTCTGAGTTTGCTGCCCCGTGCTGTTGCATCCAGTCCAAATACCTGTAACTTGTAACCACATTTCAGAAGGGTTATGTGCACCTGATGGATGGAGAAGGAGGAGTTTTACACTTCAGGCAATGGAGACTTTGAAGAGGACCGAAGGTGCAGTGGTAGGCCCATTCATGGATGGGCGAAACCTTTGGAGGGGAATGTCTGACTCTGGACAACAAAAACTGCAGTGATTTAACATGGCAAAGCCCAATTCTCACATCTGTCTGTTGAATACCATATTTGGGTTTTGGATGACTTCAGACTGCTGACCCGCTTTGTACTTCAAGTCTAACAGTGCTACGCCATGCCACAGCTGTTCCTCTTGACAGAAAAACCTGTGCATGGCAGAAGCAGGGCACTGGAGCCCTCCTGGAGAAAGGACTGTGTTCCTCCTGTTCTGGTTCCTGTCACCATTTTCCTCTCCTCAGTTCTTGGCTGGACTGGGAAGCCTTACCCACTGAGGACACTGGGGAGAAAACCAGCTGTCATTCCCAAGGGTATTACAGCAGCAAGCAACAGCTGAAGCATTTTATTTTCGGTGTTTTTTACATGTGTGTGTGTTGGAGCATGGCGGAAAGCAGGAAAAGTAGTCTTAAAATCTTCTATTGACAAGCAATTGCATTTTAAGTTTTTACGGCCAGTCTCATTGGTTAACAAACTGAACATGAGCTCCCACTGTGATGTGCTAGCTGAGAGCGTGGATGAGAGCCAAGGAGGTGTAAACAGCAGGATGCCATGCAGGAGTTGGGGGGAGTGTGTATTCCCCTCCTGCCCTCCCATACAGCAGAAGTAGGATTGTTTGCAGGATACTCTGCCCCATGCTAGTGCCAGGCTTAAAAGGGAAAAAAAAAACCAGAGAAGAAAACTGGAGAGATTTTAGGAAAGATAATTTTAGGAATCTAAAGGGATTTTAGGAAGAAACATCTGCAACTACAAGTATGGAAAATATACTCTGGCATAAGGGTCTTGTGGAATCAGCCCCTTTGGCCTGAAAAAGAAGATTTGAAGCTGAGCTGAGAGCAGCCTTTGAACACCCCCAGAGAGGCTGGGAGTATGTGACACCAGCGAATTGCAAACCTGTGGAAGAAGAAAAACTTGTGTATCTGTTTGGACTGCCAGCCAAAGCTTGACATTTTGAGGAGAATTCGCCGTTTTAAGTATCAAAGGTAATTAACTGTTGGAGTGATTTACCAAGGGATCTATCTTTAATTCAAAAGTGATTTGGCTTAAAAAATATACTGTTTAACTCAGATAGGAATTAGCTGACTGTTTTGTAGGAATGTGACCCATATAATCAGAGAAGCTTCTCTGACCTTAAAATCTATTGAATTATTATTTTTTTAAATCAACCCAAGTTATCTTTCCTCAAATATTTTAGTTGCTAACCCAATCACATCACCATCTTAGAGGAATTATTCATAATTATGGAGCAGAGTTTCCTCTCAAGGGGAAAAAGGTAGAGGAAGCGCTTTCTTTCCATTGTTTAAATAAGTCAAAGCTCTGGTAGAGGAGAATGCATAAGAAATAGCAGCTGTGTTCAGTGAGGTCAATCTAAAAGGAGACATGGCATAGCAGCAGCTTTAGGGAAATGAAAATTAAATTCTGGGGAGAGTCTAGGTGAGTAATGCTTGTTTCAAGGGAAGGACAATGAAAACGCTTATTGCCCTGGCCAAAATGCACATTGCATGTTCTGACTTAAAAAAAATGAAGGCAACAATACAAAACAAGTCAAGTCAAGTCAAAACAAACCAAACCAAATTTATTCACGCTTTATGTAGAACAGAGGCTCTAGAAAAAGATGAGAGATATCATGTGACAGTCATGGCAAAAATAACACACTTTGTAGTTACAAACTCAAAACCAAAGTAATTTATGTCATAGAAAATAGAGTTCAATTTGAGCTATTTCTGAAGTAGATATAAGTAATAAAAAAATGCCAGCCTATGAATTCTGCATTTTCAGTTCTAGAGTAGGCAATGGCATAATGTGAATATGTGAATAATAAGATACTACAGACACTTGTGGAAGCAGGGGAAAAAGCTGAAAGGTGTTTTTAGATGTGATTTTGAATTTGACTGACTTTTTAAAAACATTCACAAAGCCTACCATTTTCATAGCATGCTTAATATTTCATGTCTAGTGCTGAGATTTACACTGAGATTAAAATTAACAATAATACACATTTGAACAGGAGGAAATGAAAAAAAAACTATGTGAAGATCACATCTACTCAGCACTCACTTGTCTTATGATTACTCAATCCAGCTTCTTGTAGTCAGACCCTTGTTTATTATTCCCCAACAAGTACATATATTCTGTTTGAACTGATAAAAATCTTTAGGGGAAAACCAAGCCAAAACAGCCCCTCCTTCCCCACTTCAACCAGTTGTGAGGTAAAGGTGATGGTGATTCAACCCATCCCTTCTTCAAAGTAATACGCAGCCTCTGCGTTACTTTGCAATGCATTTGCACAGCAATACTAATTTACCGAGTAGGTCACGTAGCTTACTGATGCTGTGAGTTGCACTCACACAGTTAGTCATTTTGGTATCAGTGAGATTCCTTGAATGTATAATATCTACTCAGTGGGACTGAGGCTTCCAAAATGGGACTTGGAGAATATAAATGGCTTGTGCCCTAAAGCGATAGCTGCAGTGCCCTGGTGTGGATTTGCAAAGTGTGACAGAGACTCCAAATGAGGGACACAAAAAAATTAATTATGCAGACAACTGAAATTGCTGAGGATTCCTTCCTTTAGGGGACAAATACTTTCTGGTACCAGAGGCTCATGATTATTTATTTCTGCTCATAATTTTCCATTACAAAAGTGTGGAGACACAAATCTGTGTCAAAGGGAGATAGTTTTTGAATTAAAATTGGAAGCATCCTCAGGAGGCAGGGGGATATGTGCTTAAAATGTGACTTGAGGGACAAAGACAGAAGAGACTGCTTGGGGGAACAAGACTAGTCCCTTAGAAGGGGGGGTAATGATGAAGAGACTTGGTATGTTTAAACACAAGTGCAAAAGTGAGCTGCCCCATGTTCAGCTTCCCCAGTCACTCACTGGGGAATACTGCAATGGGAAAGCTGATTTTTACTTTCAAAGCTTCCCTTCCTGTAGAATGCAGGCATAGGGTCAGGAGAGATGATGTCTGCTCAGGTTTTGGTTGCTACCCGCAGCATGGTGCACACCCACAGTGCACACCTTGAGCAGGACTTTGAGCCCCAGTGAAGCCTGGAGATTGGCCTTCCCCATCCCAGGAGGAAGAGGCAGCAGTCAAATTCTTGCCATAAGTGAATTACTCCAGAATGGCCTGTAAACTGCCACATGCCCAAAGCATTCCCATGTTCATATCACAGATGTATACATGCACCGTGAAGAGGCACCTCAAATGAACATTGCATTATACATATGTACAAACTGAATTAGCTCATGTAGCATTTAAACCAAGAATCTAAAGGATGCTATCAAGAAGATTTTAATATTTCAATAACTAGAGAGGTGAGAGCATGCAGGAGAAGTAAGGTTATTTATGAATTCAGTGGTAGCGTGAGCGTTATATAATTCTCTGAATAGGAATATAAAATTGCATTAATTCTTTGATTTAGGTTCCATTCTGTCTGAAACAGAAAAGGGTTGCTTGTAGTTTGTTCATGTTGTGAACTGATGGAGAAGCAGATAGTTTTGGCCTACCTGAATATATTATCATGTTTATTCATGTCACTGAGACAATTTTGGCAGAATTGGCCCTGCCTCTGACTTCTGATTTCAGAAAGATCAGTCTGGCTTAGCAAGAGTTGCTTTTCCCACATTTCTTTAGAGAGATAAAGCCTTTCTGTCTGATTCATAGAAGCATTCTGGGGCTCAACTCCCTTCACCCTTTGTTGGGTTAATTTGTGTGAAACCAGAAGAAAACTAGATGATATTGGGTTTTGAGTGTGCTTTAAAGCCCGAAGCAGGAGCTGAAAGGGAAGTGCTGGAGAGCAACGACACAAATCAGCTCTCAGCTTTGTGCTTGACATCCAGATATCAGCACCAGCTTTAGATACCTGTCCTTAAAGAACATGATTTGGCTATAAATATTGCAGTGAGAAAGGGAGGTAGGGCTGATATGTCACAACTTTGATCTTCTCTGGGTGAGCTGAAGAAGACAGCTTAACTGTGTGCCTGGGCACTTTGCTGATGTGTGCTCAAAAGCTACACATGTCTACAGCACCCTGGCACAGAACTCACATAGACAAACTTCCAAGACTTCACTGAGTAAAAAAGAGCAAATATAAAAACGAATTTTTTGAATACAAATTAAAGAAATATTCATGAGAAAGGATTGTTCCAGGATTGACAAGTCTCTGTCAGACAGTCCTGCTATGAATTTGGAGAGCTGGACTGGAGGGAAGTGAGACGTTCCACAGACAATTTAGTGGTGCAAACTATTACTTGCTATTATTCACAATGATATTGCATTGGTACTTAAGCATGCACTACAAAGGATTGCCTCCCTCCCCAGGGAAATAGTGATGTCCAGAGACAGAATAATCACAGAGCCTGAGAGGAGACATAGGCAGGGAGGATGACGTGAGTGGCACAGCAGGTCAGCAGTGGAGGAGCACAGATTTCTGGTCCCTGACCTGGATTGTGCTTCCTCCTCAACTCTCAGCCTTGCACCAGCAAGAGGCTTTCCACCCCTAGTGTTAAGTCTTAAAATAAACAACTTGATAGCATCCCATATGTGGTCCCTGAATTAGTGCATAATGGAAACTGGTTTTACAATCTCTTACATTGTTTCCCTGCTGTTGCTGTCACTTTTCAGCAAGATACCCCAGACAGCAGTCTGGCTCAGCAATGACAATTTCAATTAAAAACATTTGTTTTCACATCCTTTTAACAGTTTCCACATGGTGTGAAGTCCCTTCTCTCCTCATGTGAATTTGGGGCCTAGGACAGTGAACAAAGCATGTGTGTCGCTCTCGGTATGGAATACTTAATTCCATTGTGGCTTCATTTGGTGTCACGCTGTAGCAGAGCCAGGGTGTTGCCCTGTTGTGCATCTCACAGTGCTAATGGGAGTTTATTTTCTCTAATCAAATGTTCTCTGTTTAGCCTTTTTCCAGCCTAGAAACAAAAGTAACTAACATACAAACAAAAAGAGAACTCTTGTGTAAGGGAGTTTGTTTGCTATGATATCCAGCCTCTAAATATGCTGTTACTAGTTTGCAGATCATATTTCTGCAACATCTGGGGTTAAGTACACTTTATGTTGGTGTACTCAGATTTAAATAAGTTCAGGCATTTTATAGTTTTCTGTCCTGACACTGCAAAGTAAACACATTTTCCCCCAGCTATTTAAGAGAGTTTTTTCACATCAGTATGCTAGGTTTAAGGGAACAATTGTGATGTGCTGCAAATGTGTACTTTTTTTTAGGAAAATGATGGGTTTTGCCCATTAGCAACATAATCCTCTTCCTCCAAAGAGTCTATTTTTCTGTTAGTTCCCAAGTTCACTATGTTTTACAGAAATCATAGCAATTAGAGAGTAGTCAAGGGATCAGGACCTGCCCTGCATTTGAAAATGATATGCAGATATGTTCATATGTGATGTGAGAGGAGGGCATGAATAAAACTATCCTGGCATTTTTGACCTTGGAGGAAACACTACTCACTAGTAGTGATTAAAACCTGTCCTGGGGTGAGACAGCAACCTGGACTCTTCCCTTTGCAGGATTGCTTGATACTTCTTAATAAACCTCAGCTCTTTAGATACCTCCCTACTTAATTTGAAAGCTCCTCTGGTGCTTATTATTGATTGTCTGTGAACAGTCCCTCTGAAGTGACTGTTTCTTGGGAGATGGGTACCTAATTTTTTTTCCAAAGTTATGTAGCAGGTACTTGCTAAAATTCCTACAGAATGACAAAAAGCTAGGTACATTCAGGCTTGACTTGTGTCATAATATCTCTCACCCTGTATGTAGAGGTCTAGCAACTGCAACACTCATCTAGAGCAGGAGAAACTCAAAAGGAATGATCAAAAGGCCAAGGAAAACTCAGCTGAGGGCATGCTCCTCTCCAGCCATCCCTGGGACAGACAAGAATCTGGTGAGGTGACAACAGCTGACATTGCCCTGGTTCCTTATATAACTCTGCATCTACTGCATTCTTCTCTGGAAAGTGGCCAAGTATTGTTCAGATCATCCCAGGGCAGTACTAGGGGGTGTTTATTCTCAGGAGGGGCACAGGAGGACACATCCGTGACCTGACAGAGAAGCTCAATATTCCTTTTGTTTTCGTGTATTCTCAATGGGAGCATTAAATATTTACCATAAAAAGATTTCAAGTGCTTTTTTTCCTTACATGAGAAATGCTTGAAAGGTGCTTTCCAAGTGTTCTGGCAGCCATGTTGGGTATAAAGACCATCCCCTCTCACTGAGCACTAGGACCTTCAGCTACTTGTGAGACATGCTTAAGTCAGGCACCAAAACCTATCAGACTTGAAAGAAAATCATGTTCTTCATTGCATCAACAAGGAGCACAGCTGTCTGAGCAACTGTTGTGAGACTGGAGTAAAGGACCATCTGAGTAAAATGCAGAGACCATATTATCCCATAAGGATCCACATTTTTTGTATTCAGGTGAAAATAGCCTAAATATAGAGGAAGTGATGGGGAGACATGGTAAGATCAATATAATTTAAACTGGACACTTTTGTTTAGATTTTACAGTCATATTACTGGACTGCCTTCCTTTCTGAGGAGGACACTGAGCCCTAGGCAAAGAGAGTAGCTAGGAAAGGGCAAAAAGAGGTGATGGGAATGTGATGAACAAGTAGGATATGGAAGATGGTAAAAATTGGCTGTACTTTCAGGAGCACTGAAGAGTAGAATCCTTATGTCACAAAGTAGTAGATGTGAAAAAGAGAAGAGATTAAATATTTTCTTTAAAAGACAGCTCTAGACAACCAGAAAAGTGAATGCAGCAAGTCAAAGAAGCCAAATGCATACTTGTATTATGTGAAATTTAAAACAATTATAATAAAAAGTTTAGAAAAATCACCCTACGAATTGTCTTATAAACTTCAACAAATGCATTGGGGATCTGCTGATCTCCATGGGACCACCATCCTGAGGAAGTGCTGTTGAATTCTGAGTGAGACCAGATTTTGCAGCATATGCAAAAGTAAAGGACATTTCTCCAATCTGGAAAGCTAAATTAAGTAAAGAGTATGTTTATTTTTTGTACTATTTTTGAAGTCCAGTAAATAGCTCTGGAGTTTTCTTGCCCAAATACACACATATCCTATAGGTGTGAGATATTACTTATTATGTGGATATTTCTTCCTATTTCTCTCTTTCTTCCACTGCGAAATGAACCAGCTTAAAATAATACATATATTACAGAACCTGCTATTTTATGGATCTCACCCTAAAGGTCAGTCTTCAAGAAAAAAGAATAAACAAAAGCATCTTTTTGACCAGCTAAATAATATAATCTGGATTCATTAGCACAGGATGCAGTAAAATTGAGACTATTATGTACGACTGAAGTTTTAGTGTATGTGGACAGTGTAAGGCATACTTGTGCAAGACTTGAGGCTGATTTGACTTTTCATTGACTTCAGTGGCTCCTTGAGAATATCCATCAATCAATAATTGAATAGATTGAAACAAGAGGTCTCTAGAAAGCAAATATTAGAAAATTGTTCCAGTGTATTGACAACATAGCAATTTAATCTTGGCATGAGAACAAATATATCTACCAACTGTCTGAGGAAATAAATTTGTTTGTTAGAATTGTTGTTAATTTAACAGAACTGGAGTCATGCTAAAATCTTATCTGTTCAAGGATGAGGTATGGGCTAAGCCAGTTGTCTCACTTAATAGCTGAGAGTGAGGTGGATGGTTCCAGGTTCATCTCGGGTAAGACAGATCCTTAAAATGCCTGAGATAAGTGAAAAGACCTTGAAAGTACCTGTCCCTTTCACTGTTAGATGGTTATCCTAGTCTAGATAGTAATCAGCAGGCAATCAGAGTTAAATAATCATGTTCACTACTGGTCATTGCTGTACATGAAGTTCAAGAGGTGGAGGAGAGATACACATCAGCCATGACTGGGAGACGTTAGCACCTGCTTACATGGGCAGCATAGAGAAATTATGACAAATGTACATGAAGTGACAACTTGTCTTAGAGTGATTTTTGTCTTGGAATTTATCCTATGTCGTCTGCCCATGCCCAAAAAAATGAATTTTATGCCTTTCTATGTCTTTAAACTGAGCCTGAGAGGGGGGAGGAGAAGTTTTTGTGCTTTCAAGGTTAGAGAGAGACATAAGGGAAGCGGTACTTTTTTTTTTTTTAGGTGGATTCCTGCTGGCTCTTGGGGCTGCTCTTTCTTGGAGAGACGAGAGACAGAATTTTTTTTTCTTTTACTCCTCCTCTTTGGGACTTTGTTTTTTCCCCTTTCTGGACTTGGAGCCTCAGAAGATCAGGGGTCCACTGGGAGGTGTTTCCCCGCCGCTGCAGGGGATTTTTTTCCCCGGACAGACACCTTTCCAACTCCAGGAGAAGAGAGACCACACCCTCAAGAGGACTTCGTTTCAGGTTTTATTGTTCCTTCTCTCACAGATAGCTATTTATTTGTCTAGCATTAGTGTCCTTTTCCTGTGTGTTCTGTTGTTTTGTTAAATAAATAGTTTTTTTTCCTTCTTGTTTTTTCCCTTTCACTTTCCTCTGGGGACTTTTCTCTCCCGAACCTGGTGGGGGGAGGGGCCTGCTTTCCATCAGGGGATATTTCCTCCTCTGCATTTGTCTCAAACCGGGACACAACTTCAAATGTCCAACAGGTACCAGAACTGCTTTTCTTCACTGGCCACTTGAGGAACTGACATTGGTAGCCCTGGATGCCTATTGATCTGAATCATTCATTGGTCTCTTGAGCACAGATATGTTTGCCAGTTACCAGGATCATTGATTTAAGTAGTATGAAAATGGCCTCTAGGTATTCATAAAACAGCAGTTTTCAGATGCCAAATGATTGTTTATGGGAATGACATCTTTCCTAATCATCACAGTAATACCCTGTGTTCGTACAAAAAATCTGTATTGAGGAAGGACCTAGAAAGGACATGCTACCCTGTACAAGACTGAGATCTCTTTTTTCCTGGTAAATGAGGAATTCCCAGAACTCAAGCTCGTAGCCCATAAAGTTCTGATCAATTTGAATTCTCTCTTAGAGGCCAGTGTAGTTATCTTTGAGTGTTGATTAGGGTTTGTGGTAGAGAAGTGTCACAGTTTGACACTGGCCCAACGCCAGGCACCCACAAGAGCCGCTTGCTCAGCTTCCCCCGACACACCTGGGCAGAGGAGGGAGAAGGGAAAAAAATTAATAAACACTTCATGAGTGAGAAAAGGACCAGGAGAAACACTTCAAGGGCGAAACAGGCTGAACTTAAGTTGTGAAGTGAATTTATTACTAACAGAATCAGAGGCGGATAATGAGAAGTAAAATAAACCCTTAGAACACCTTCCCACCCCACCCT
>VZRF01010826.1:0-19519 GCA_013396875.1 Vireo altiloquus | reverse complement strand
GGGTCCCTCCCATGGGACACAGTTCTCCATGAGTTTCCCCTGCGTGGGCCCACTCAGGAGCAGCAGCCACATCACAGCTACTGCAGTGTGAGTCCCTCCCACGGGCACACAGCCCTCCCAAAACTGCTGTGCTCTGGGTTACCTCTTCCACGGGGTGCACTCCTCCAAGGACAGGCTGCTCTAGCCTGGGAGCAGGGCCCTCTCTCTCCACTGGCTCTCCCACTGGATCACAGCCTCCTCCAGGCATCCACCTGCCCCAGCACGGGTACCTCCCCATGGGCTGCGGGTGGATCTCTGCATCCCCCTGGATCCCCACGGGCTGTGGGTGGATCTCTGCGTCCCCCATGGATCCTCACAGGCTGAGGGTGGATCTCTGCATCCCCCTGGATCCCCACGGGCTGTGGGTGGATCTCTGCGTCCCCCATGGATCCTCACAGGCTGAGGGTGGATCTCTGCATCCCCCTGGATCCCCACGGGCTGTGGGTGGATCTCTGCGTCCCCCATGGATCCTCACAGGCTGAGGGTGGATCTCTGCATCCCCCTGGATCCCCACGGGCTGTGGGTGGATCTCTGCATCTCCCGTGGATCCCCAGGGGCTGCAGGGGCACAGCTGCTTCACCATGGTCTGCACCACGGCTGCAGAGGAATCTCAGCTCCAGTGCCTGGAGCACCTTCTCCTTCTCCTTCTCCACTGACCTTGGTGTCTCCATGTCATTTTCCCTCACATGTTCTCACCTCCTCCTCTTCTCTGACTAAAGTCCCAAAATCTTGCGACTTTTTTTTGATTTTCTTCTTAAATATGTCATCACAGAGGCGTTACCAACCTCTCTCATTGACCCAGTTTTGGCCAGCAGCATGTCCATCTTCAGAGCCATCAGGGATTGGCTCTGCTGGACATGGTGGAAGCTTCCAGCAGCTTCTCACAGGAGTCATCTTTGTGGCCCCCCTGCTGCCCAAAAACCAGGCTGTGCCAAACCAATACAAGAAGATAATTCTCTGGTGAGTGGTTATGGTAGAAAATGAGGCTTTTGCAGGCTGTTCATACGTACTTCCTTTTTTGTGTTATCCAAGAGTGTGTTATACTGTTAGCACTGCAGAACCAAAGAAAGCTTGTGAATTGGCAGTTGTGTCCCCTGGGGCATGCCCGTCCTTGACAGAATGATTAATTAATTTCTGGTATCACCTGCTGTGCTTGGGAATGTTTATCTTGCTGTAGCTGCGCAAGTTAGAAAGAGGCTGGCTGGTCTGGAAGGATCTGAACAGGATTTAAACAGTGAACACAATCAACATTACTTGTTTCTGTACTGATGGAGAAATGTGGAAAACAATGCTAGAGCTGCTCTCAGCAATGACAGGAAAGGGGAGCAACTGTGAATATACTTTAGATCCATAAGAAACTAGTCTTACCTTCATAGTGTGTCACAGAACTTATGATTTTTCCTTGGTTTCAAGAGTGATTCAGGATGGGAAAGCCAGAAAAAATAAGGTACTCTGTGATCTTTTATGAGAATTGCCTACTTACCACTCTCTGGTACATAATGGTACTTGCTGCTCATTTTCCCTTTGTAGTTTGATTTATGGGGGTTTTAAAATGTCAAAACACAGTTTACCCACTTTTTATGTACTCATAAATCCAAATAAATAATAAAATAAAAATAGGGCCATTTATTCAGTCACTTTTCGGTGTATAACCTCACTTTAAAAATACAGGCTTAGCTGCAGGGTAAGCAATCTTTCAGCATTATGTTTCCAATCTGTCAATCTGATCAGAGCTTAAAGAACTCCCATTCTGTTTTTTCCATAGAAACAAAACACTTACTCAACAGTAAATATAGCTTAAGCTGCCTAACAGACAATATGCATCGTCTACTTCTCCGTTGTCATTATCTTGGAAAATTGGCTGGTTGTCAGCTGAATGGACCTTGCTACCAGACACTTTGAAGGTCATTGAGTGGCTCAATACAGAGGATTTGGCAGCACAAACATTCTGGAGAAAATACGTTTCAGGGATGAACCTCATTCCACTTTTGCGATCATGAAAGTCATCACGTATTTGCATTTAGGTATAACTCAAAAATCTCATATCTGGAGTTATAACATAGGTCTCATCTCTTCTTTACAAGATCTTTTTTCAATGCTGAAGTAGATCAATAAATTTAAACTTCCTCATTTTAAGGCTAAGGCAGCTCTGTCCTGTTCTACTTTTTGGATTTCATAACATTTTGGTCTCAAAGCTGGTCCTCTCTTTCACCGGTGCTGAAATAAAGAACTACAATGCTATATTCACTCTCTTTTTGCTATCACAGTTTTCTATAAAAAATCTCCAAGAGGAAAAACTTGTTGGCTCCAATTCCTTGAACACTCTGGGAGCAAAATTAATGACAGGTTACAAGGTCTTAAATTGTCACGATTAGAAATGAACTATAGGTGATCTGTAGTAAGTAAAGCTCTGTGAGACAGTAGACTACTGAGCTGCTCACTGACCAAAAGAAAATCTCATCTCTTAGATCACAACAGCTGAAACAAACCAAAAACCCTGCAAATATTCAAACTACCTACTTTCATTTGTTCCACTGTTTTAGTCTTCTTTTGTTTTGTTTAGTTTTTATCAGGAAATAGAAAAAAATCCAACTCCTTCTGAAGGCTAAAACTGCATACAGAAGATATTTCAGAAGAAAGGCCCAGAGCCATTATTTGCCCTGGTGGATCTAAGTCAGAAGCCTGGAGAAATAAATATCCTAGCAGTATTCCTAAGAGTAAAAAAATTGTAGGATTTGTTTATTTTTCTGAGTGTGGTATAAGAAATTCGTCTGTTATTTCTGGGTAGTCATGAAGTTTACACTGAAATATTATTCTATAACTCCAAAACAAAGACAAAACACAAATATTTAAACAGTTAAGAAGATTTTATAGTGATAGCCACTGAAAAACCTCTGTTTTGAAAAGTCTTTCAATGAAGGAGACGGATGAAAAATTTTTGAAAATTCCTTCAGACAAAGTTTTGACAAAGACAATGGGAAACTGTCTACCATCTAATATACTCAAGGTAACATTTGTACATGTTAAAAATGTTGGTTGCAGTTGTATGAGTTTACAGTTTTATCTCAGCATATTTTTTCCTACAATAATAAGGACTGCTGGACATGAATGTGTGAAATTAGCTGATGTTTCAGTATAATTTTCCAGCAAAGTGACCTTTTCTAATAACTGATATTTCCTTTCCATACTTGCTAGTGAAGCCTACCAGGGAGCATAATCCTACTGTCCTTACTTGTGCTGAGCAGTACTTAGTAGCACCCAGTACTTCTAAATTGACAATAGCAGAAATTGGCTTAGAATCAGAAGTGCCTTTGAGCATCTAGACATGGAAGCGACTTTCTGTTCATGAGAGATTTTTCAGACATCTCTGTGTCTGGGAGAAGAACTTTTCCCACACAGCAGCGAGAACAGTGAGGAAAAACAAATTGATAAGAATGCTTGTTATGAATACTTTCTTTGTATTTTCTCAGGATGTTCCTTTGGCCAATGGAAAAACTCTACCTTGCGTTTGTTTTACACAGTTCTGTGCACACACAGTCACTGCTTGGATCTCGAGAGAAAGAGATCTCTCTTTGCCTCTTGTATTTTGCATTTTGCTTTTGCATGAATAAAAGAAATAGCCTTCTGATGATTCTGAGAATGGAGCCTTTTTTGTTGCTCTGGCCCTTGTAAAAGTGTCACATCATTGCAACGTCTAGGAGCATCTTTACCCAGCTCATCCTGGTGTGGAGACAAATCCTCCTGCCGACTTCAACTGAGCAAGCTCTGTACCCCATCTCTGAGATGCACAGGCATAGCTGGGCCTGGCTGTGCATCCTTTATGGGACCTAAGTGACATTGCTGCTGGGTTGCCACATGGATGTAATAGTTCACCCAGGGCTTGACTGAAAATCTCTGTATTGCATCCCACAATAGAGACAGATGCTTGTCCTCCACGGTAGGAAACCACCTGTGATGACAACAGCTGTGCTACAAAACTTGTGTTATCTCCTCAGCAACCTCTGGGTGCAGGACCAAGTTTATTCAGAGCTAGGCATCCAAATGTGACTATGAAATAACAATTTTTTAAAAAATGCACAGAAGTCTCTAGACTTATTTCAGTTTTCAGAAAATTAGAATACTTTCAAACTTTGCTGATTTCAGGGGAAACAACAGTTAAGAACTCACTCCAGAAATAGGGTTCACATAGCTGGGATTAAGTGTGATCTAAATGTGGCTTTGTGTATAGCATTCTTTTCAAAGAAACTATAAAGAAGATGAGAAGAAATAAAAAAATCTGGATCTGTAAATAGGAAAGCTACTTCATAAGAGGAGACTTCTGTAAATATCAGTCCAGGATGTTTACTTTTGGGCAACTTCGTTTAAATGATATAATTTTATATATCACTGGGGCTGTTGAAAAAAAACATGAAATAAACTGTATCATGTGGAATTTATCTCATCCACCAGGAGCCATGGAAAAATTAGGTGTCTGTTAAGAGCTTATAATTTAGGCTCATGCTGTAGGGCAGTGAAGTCATACCTTCCAGAGGACTCCATGTCCCCCATGTCTTAGGCACTCACTTTTACATGGGACAGGCTTCTGTCTGAAAGTGCCTTTTCTGACTATAAGGAAGATTTAAATAATTTGATTTCATTTGAAGCCTGCTGTGTATCAGTTCTAGATAGACAAAACAAAAGTGGAAAAAAAAAAACTTGGAAAATATGTAAATACATAGAAAAAAAATTAGAGAAACACAAGACAGTTAGAAAAAATGAACCCTATGTAAAGGGTCTTTGTGGAAATAAAATTCTTAATTATACTTATATTTAAGAACAAAACCAAGAAGAAACAACTGAATTACCAAAAAAAAAAATAAAAGCTATCCTTAAATTTACAAGAACTTTACATTTAAGAAATCCACTGACCTCTCCTTTTATGACCTTCTTGCATAAAGAAAAAGATAAAAAATAAATTTTAACTATGACTTTGGATTATATTTTGGGGTTTGATTTTTTTTTTTTTTGACCCTGAGTCACTAATTGCACAGCAAAGGCAAACTATGAGTAATCTGCAGCTGGATCTAACAGCATTGATTCACAGTGGTATTTTCATGGCAACCAAAAAGCCTCGCTGTTCTTTGGAAGAAAGTATTGGAGCCATACAACAACATCAGAGCATTCCAATTACCCATCGAGTTATGTTGTTTTCCTGATCCATTGAAATGCACTAACATAATCTCTGTGACTTGCCCTTCAGCAGGTGATGTACATAATCACTTCCTTAGGGATGCAGTGACATTAAATATTTGCGTGGCATCTTGGTCTTGTCTGTATACAAAAGTGCCCTGGTTCTGCATGTGCAATATGGTTTAGCAAGATACCAAGGAACACATAATTTTACCATAGACTGTCACACTGGCTACCTCTGCCTTCCATGAATTTAAAGAGCAATCCTTTCAGCAAATTCTGCAGAAATAAAGTAAAACCAAAATAGGTGGCAGTCAAGCCACTATAGCCCCTTTAAAAGAACTGTTTTTTGCAATGAATGAAAGATGCAGAAACCATACTGGGCAAGAGAGAAGAATTCCATATGAATATATGAATGTTAGTTATTCAGACAGGGAAAAGCTTGTGTTTAACAACATGATGTAAAGAAAAACATCTGGGGACTTCTGATTCCTGAATAGTACACAGATTATGGCTAACTGTAAATAACCATGAACAAAGAATATCTCAGTAGCCAATATTTTTCTCTGCTGGTATCAAATGAAATTCATTTGGTATCAGCTGGAGTTTTTATAGTGCTAATGGAAGTTATTTTCAGTTATCACGTCAGCCCATAAGTATACAAAGGCAACAATTTTGCTGGTAATCTGGAGATCAGTTTGTATGTAGGGGGTATACTTCAGACTGTTTCTGCAATGCAAGCTTTTATCTTAATCAATGTGGTGAATCATAAATAAAAAGGAAATGATAAGAAAAGAACATTCAGCTGGGGCTGAGGTTGGATTTGGAAGCATTTCATAGTGTGAATGTCTGTACTCTCAAACATGCTGTCCAGTAAGCCCTGTGCTCAATGGAGAACCAATGTACCACAGAACTAAATATAACTGTTTTTTCTTTACAATAACTCCTCTGATATTCCTTTAACATATGACATGAGATAAAATCTAGTTGAATTCTGTTGGGATGCATGACATACATAAAATTGCAATTCTTTTTAATAAACTCATGAATTTTAGCACATATCAAACTGCCAAAGGATTAAGTAATCCAATAAATAAGGAAGGGTTTAACTCTGGCTTTTTTATAGCTCTGCAAATATTATCAGCAATGTCAGCCTTTAATTGTGGTTTGTTGATTAGTATTTCAATACTCGTTGTTAAGAGGTAAATTAATTCTCCAAAATTGCACTTTTAGAAGAGCTTTCATATTTCACAGCTCTGTTACTCATTTTCTCTAATGACAAATTTAACAGCAGCTGGTTAAAATTTATCTAGTGTAATGCATAAACAGTGCTTAGAAGTTACAGAATGTGTTGTTATGGTATGCATAGGCAATTTGGCTGTGCAAGAGAATAGAGCTGGGCTCTCAACAGGCAATACAGCTGAATTTTCTTATATTGATTAAAATATCAGTGATTGTCAATGTTAATGGCCCTTAAAGATGAACTGAGCTCTTCTAATGTCCATCAGCCATTATAGGTATGTGAGATGTGGATTGCTGTCCTACACAGTGTTCCCTGTCATCCAGGTGCTCCAATTGTCACACTGGGAAAACTGTCGTGATACACAACAATCCCATCCAGGCCTGACCACTAAAACTCCTTCCCACTGAAAACAGAGTGAAGTGTGAAAGTACATGGTATAGACCCAAGTTTAATTTTGTTTCGTGACTGGGTCTCAACTGGAGTTTCATCAGACTTGGAGATGGTCCCATACCCCACCTCTGGCTGCAGTCCTCTGATGCTTACTGCAGCAGCTACCTGCTTGCTGCCTATGCATTTGTGTAGGGGCTGTATTTTAATTCACCACATAGTTGTGGTGAATATTTCCTCATTATGATACTTGCTATTAATGCCGATAATGTAACACAGTCTGTCAAACTGTGTATTGACTTCCCATAATTAAAGTAAAGCATGGTCAGCTAATGAGATACAGAAAAGCAACCACCTGAACATGAAACATATTGCTATGGGTTTTTAACAGTGTTAAACTTCAACATTTACCACTTTTTTACCATTTCAGGTAAAATTTGAATTACAAAAGAGGCACGCCCTCTAATTTTGTAAAGAATGAAAAGTTCAAAGTAATACAACAGTTCATATGTTTTCTTTATTCAGTGAAAACCACTACTTCAAGCTGAAATGCAGAAAACTGAAAAAACCCAGTTGGACAATCCTAATTTGTCACAGATTATCAGTCCTTTTGGGTTTGAATCCCAATAGTGAATCTGTTTTTATGTAGTCTTCACAACAGTAACAGAGACATAGTTTGTAATCAGCACTAGATTCATAATTTTCTATTTAGGTAACAAAGCATTTTGATTAAGTTGTTCAGTTATATTTCTTTAATGGTAACTTTCTTTGCCTGTGCAAGTGGTTAAACATCAGTCTACATTTTTTTGCTATTCTAGTAAAACAACAGAGTCATGAAACCTACCTGAACTGACAGACAAAGGCAAGCTTATAGCTGCTGTATGTAACTAAGACGACAAGAACGTTTTTCCCAGCACTACTGAGATTTGGATCTTCATTGCTTTTCCCTTCGAGCAATCAGTTCCACTTTAGTAAAGAGAGTTCCAAGGCTGTTAAAAACCCAGCATCCCCATGACATCTGTACTCACTTTGCATTCATGACTGTAAGGCAGTACAGAATTAGGATTCTTCTGGTGAGTACAGGTGCTCTCATTTCACACTAAAGACCAAGGGGGTGAAGATCAATGTCTGCATTGATATTAAAGCAAAGCCACTGAAGTGACATCCTGAACTGCATTAGATACCAAGTTTCTTGGCTAGAGCGTGGTCTGTTCTGATCTATTCTATTCTATTCTATTCTATTCTATTCTATTCTATTCTATTCTATTCTATTCTATTCTATTCTATTCTATTCTATTCTATTCTATTCTATTCTATTCTACTCTGTTCTGTTCCGTTCTGTTCCGTTCCATTCCATTCCATTCCATTCCATTCCATTCCATTCCATTCCATTCCATTCCATTCCATTCCATTCCATTCCATTCCATTCCATTCCATGCTCCTGTGCTGTGCTGTGCTGTCCTATCCTAGTCTTCTTGTAGTTTCACTATGAAAAGAGGTCCAGCATTTTTTCAGGAGTTTATTAAGCAGCATACTTAACATCTCTCATACTGAGATTACTTGCATTTTTTTCTCTGGGAAAATAACAACTCATCCAGTGGTGTGTTTATGTTAGGTGGGGCACACTTGGAGACTTTCTGCTTTGCAAGTCAGTCTTTATTTGCACTAAAGAGACATACAAGATGCACCAGGTGCTGAGTTCTGTGACAGTCTTAAGTTTCCATGTTAGTTCAGTCTATGTGGTCCTGCATTCTCCAGTCCCTTGAGAAAGCCGCTTGTCTGAAACAGGAAAGCTGTATACTTACAAAAGAAAAGTGCATTATGCCAGCAGAACAGAATTTTCAGCTATGTAGTCAGCCTGCAGCAGGCTTAAAGAGAGGAAGCTTTAAAGAGGAAGTGCAAGAACTTGAGCCTCATATGATATTTTCTAGAAAAGCAATCAGAAAGCAGAAAAATGGTTTTATATGCTCCCAGGATGCTGTATTGCTGAAGATTACTGCTGAATATTCTGTCCCAGTTGAAGTCTAGGTTATTTCATTGCTTTTGTCCATATGGAAGTGATAAAGGCATTTATAGGAAAGGAAGAAATCAATAGACAAATGACAGCATGCAGTCTCATAAGCACACAGAACTAACTTGTCTTCTTAGGAATGCCACTATCAAAGAGCTTAGTGTCAGTAAAGAAAAGAGTGTGGGGACTTGAATTTACCTCTGTGGATGTGAACCCCCATCTCTAAAAACCTTTCAGAATATTCTCCTTTGTTTTTCTACCAAATCCATTGTTCAGTTAGTAGTTCTAAGTAAATGATTAATATGAAAAGAATAAAAGTAAATATTGGTAGACACTGAAAAGAGAGGTGGAGTCTCCTTTTTCTATGCTTCAGGACAGATTTAAACTGATTTAGCAAACTTCTTGAGCCCTCCTTTCATAAGACATCACCATAGCTCATCCTTGAGACTGCCAGATGCTGTAGAGAGATGCCAGCAGATGGGAACAGCATTGAAAGCAGCTGATCAATCATAGGCAGTGCTGTAGCTGTTCCCATTCTACCTTGTAGCCTACATCCACAACTGTCTGTTTTCAGGTGATAACTTACGCTGAGTGTGTAGTTAGCCTTTGCCTCATTTCTGTTTCCACTTGCTTAGTCTGGAGAAGCTGGATGTTGGGCTGACAGCAGGATGAATCAATACCAGCTTCTTCAAGGATCAGCAGGCAATCGGATTTGACACGGACAAGGTTCCTCTACAGAATGAGCATTTTGGTCTGAGGCAGCCTAGGCTGGTTGTGGCTCTCTTCCAGCGCCAAGAGACAGCTCACGGCTGCTCAGGGAGGCTTCTGTCTCACCCTGGGCTTGCTTTGTGAGTGAATGTGCTGAGCCCTGGCAATGCAAGCAGGATGGGAGCTGTGGTGCTGTGCCTGATGGACCCTCAGTAAGAAAAAGCGACTCATCAAATTTTGTCTTCACATGACACTTGCATGTAGGAATTTAATGTAGTTAAGTTGGGGCTCTTCTGTGGTCACCACCAAGTAAATAAAGCAGCACAAAAAGTGGTGCACAAGAGTAGAAATGGACAGTCACATTGTCCTCAATTATATCAGTAACCTCATCTTTCAGGACTGTGTTCCAAATATTGAGAGACCATGAACAGTGTAATACCATGCTGAAAAACAGAATTTTGAGTAATTAGTGGCCCCAGGCTATCTTTTAAAGCAAGCTGCTTTTACAGGTATGATTTTCCATTCTGTGACATTGTACTTGACACAGAATTTCTAAGAAATGCACAAATGATTCAGACACAATTGAGGAACTCTCACTTGTCTCCAGTTTTCCTTAGGATAACTGACCTGAATTTCTTTTAAGTCAACAGGAAGATTTTTGTGATGTCACTGACTATCCTTTAAATCCTACTTGTCAATTCCACTGAGATTACTTGCAGATATTAAGGCTGAGTAGGTATTTGCAGATTTGAGCAGATTTTTATCAAATATGAAGTTGCAATAATAGTAGGAAGCATAAACAAATTATGATTGTTTTTTTTTCTGATGATGAAGAAAAGGACAAATTTTTTATAGATGACTCAAAGCTTGCAGTGCTCAAACTACAAAAAAAAAAAAAAAATCCCAAAACTCTAGTGAAGATACTGAACATGTTCCAAAACTATTAAAATAAGCAGAGTAAACCAGTAAATTATAAATATTGTAATTAAATCTAGGTCAACAATAAAATTTGAATATTTATAGTGTTATTATGCTAAAAAACCCAGTTTGAATTATTAGGAAATCACCTTCTTTTTCTAAATAAATGAATTGCTGCCTCTGCCTCCATCCAATTCTACATTCAAAGTCAAATGACTTAAGCAATAAGAGACGGAAAAAAATTTTCTTAACAAATGTTTTCTGTGCTTTTCAGTAAACATCTGTCATTGCTGAGAATTGCTAGTAGTGAAAAACGTGCAACCACCATACTCAAATGCCAGAATTTTATAAACACTGCCTACTGAAAGCTCAGGAAGAACATGAATTTATCAGGTTTCCAAAATGAATTCTGGTTTTCCTGTCCTGTTCCATCTCCCAGTGTAGAAGTTCAAACTAATTTTCTGTTATCTTATTTAGTTATTGTTTTATTTTATCTGTGTCACCAGCCTTTCCTATCTTCTAGATTAGCCAAATTTTCTTTAATTTGTACTTTATCTGATGTTCGCAGAATATTTTCTTATTAACAGTGAGCAAAGTGTCAAGTTTCACTGACTTTCAGAGCTGGCTTCTTATGTCTTTTCATTTCCTCATTAAAGAAACCATTGCATTCCTAGTGTTGAGAAAACTGCTTTTTCTTAAAGCACAGATCATGCCCTTCTCCATTCTAGAAGTTTCTGTTTCAAAAAAATGCAAAAAAATTCAAAATAATGATACTCATCATCATTATATCACGAAGACAGCTTGGAAAGAATATCTTGCCTCTGTGACTGAGCTAGCATCTGAAGTGTCTTTCCAATGGAAGTCAACAGAGATATATAAGACTCGCTGTATTTCAATTTTTTTTTAAATTGACTCAGCATTGGCTATCCTGCCAGGAAGATGCAGAGAACATTCAAACTCAGTTTTGGGTTTTTTTTGCATTTCATCCTTTGTAAAAGGAACAACTGACACACGAAAAAAATGCTTTGACATTTAAGTATTTAGTACACAGAAAATAAATTCCATTATTTTTTCTTTGAAGTCAATTTCTTGGCATTTTGGAGCAAATGATTTCATTCTGCATCCAAGAAGGAATGTTTAAAATGGCCTACTTGGAGCAGCTCTTTACGCACTATTTCAGACACTATTTCAAACCTACTATAGCTCCATTAAAACCAAAGTAAATCAACACATTGCCGATGTGTTTTTGTGTGTTGGTTGTCACAGCATTTCTTTGTTGAATTAATGCAACCAACAACCTCTCTAGAACTGATGTTGTAATAAAAACTTCTTGATAACATTAGATACACTAAGGATATAAGTTTTTAACTTATAGGCACAAAATCTTAATAGTGGTTTTTGTTTTCACCTTCCCTTCATGTTAGTAGCTGAATTGAGGAACTCTTGAAGGGATTCTTCTTTATCTCTTTTTGTCTTCCTTTCAAAAATGACACATACATTTAAAATAAGTGTTCTGTGAGCATGCTGAGTCTCTAAAGAGAAACAGGCAGCTCCAGGAGATGACTTTTCTTATTCTCAGGTAATTGTCAGGTAGGTAGGATTAGCTGCCCTGGGAAGGAGTCTCCTTCTGTCCTTTGCCAGATGGGAGCACTTGTACCATCTTAGACGAACCTTTTCACACACACACATAAAAAGCCAGACATAGGTTTCATCACAGGATATCTTACTGGAGTCTTTGCTTCTGTCAGATCTCAACAATGGCAAAAATACTAGCTTTTGAAATGTCTGTATATGCTTTATTTGACCTGCTGTGTTAATAGCCAGGTACGGAACAAGTAAAAGGAGCACAAAAGGATATTTGGCATGAACACTATAAATATGCTGCAAATAATTGCATATTTTTTATCAGTGTAATTTTGATGTTTTCTCCAAGTGAGAAATTCAGAAATCAAAAACGATATAGGGAAGAAATGGTCCAAAATAGTTAGCAATGCTCTGACACATATCCGTCATGTTTTGTGAAAGCAGCTGGTTGGACTGCTATTCCAACCAGTGCCACTAACTCCAGACCTTTTCTGACAGCTGCAAAGGTGTATTTGATGGTGGTGTATTCCCAGGTTCTTTTTCTGGGCCCTCAGGTGCCAAGAAGATATGTGGTCATTTCAGGGAAATCGATGCAGTCTTCAGGATTATATTTCATAATAGACACTAACCTATAGATTATGACATCAGTTTTAATCAATTTTTATAAAGGTTTTAGTTCACATTTAAGGAACTTGTACGGAGGCAGAAAACTTACTGGAGATTTAGAGAGTTATATGATCATCCAATAAAAATGTCAAAATATTAGTGATAAAAAAAATTGATCTTCTCTCCTGTTAATATAAGTTGTATTTTTCACAGGATAGCTGGTTTTATGGAACTCAGTTCTCAGTCTTCACTACTGTCCTCTGAGACAGGATGAATGGGAAATAGTCACTTCCTATATTGGATAGTTAATAGAGATACCTCATGGGCCTTTAAGTTCATTAATTTCACTGAAATCTCTTCTGAAATGCAAGGAGTAGCAACGATGTTCTAAAATCCTGAATTTACTTTTGCATTTGGGGACAGAACACATTCTGTGATTTATCCACTGAATGCCTTATAAATGCAATTACAGAACAGTACATATCACCTGTCTTCAATCATTGTCCACAGTCATGAAAAAGAAATTGTTTACTCCACTACTGTGAGGAGTAAGCTTGAGAGAGAAGTTCAACTTAAATGAAGAGAATGATAAAATATACATCCTTTGCATAGAGAAAAACTGATATTTAAGGCAGTGTCAGAGGCTTATAGCTATCTTATAGCTTATAGCTATCTTGTAGGTGAGATAGATAGCTTATAGCTATCTTATAGGTGAGATAGGTGCAGAAAAAGATTTTAAAGCCTAATTTTTTTTTTTTTTGCTTCGCACGGAGACAGTGAACTAGAAAGAGTTCATCCACACATCCACTTCCTTGGGCAGCCTAGTACCTGCATCTATCTTAACTCACATGAAATTCAACAATATTTTTATGTCTTGATCTTGCACACTGAAAATAAACACTTGCAACTTTCTGAAGGAATAGAATTACCATGCTTTCTCCTGAGAATAATTTTGAAGTAGCTATGTTATTTTTGCATATTAAATGCAAAAGTACACTATTTTTGTTACAGTTTTCATAAACTAAGAGCATTTCATCTCGAAATATAAGCTAACCTTTTAAAATTAAGTCCTACCTCACTGAAAGAAACAGCAATTTTTTTTCAGTGTGTCCCAAATATTATTTCTACTTCAACCTACAATAGGATAGCATCTATGCAGAGATTTGGTTATCATTACAGGTCTATGAAGTGCAGACATTTAATTGCCCGTGAGATTACATGAAAGAGAAAATAATATCTTAAATATTAATTATGGCCTTTTCTTTATTTCAAGTTATTTTATCTGAGGAGAAAAATCCCTGAAAAGTTTTTTTGTGTAAAATAATAACGTAGATTATTAGATCCCCTAATGTCATCTGATGATTCACATGGGAAGTTCTCTTTTATGGCCAATTGACACCAAATGGCAAGAGCAGACCCAAGGGCAGACCGAGCAGATTACTTTTTTTACAGCTGAACTCAGCCAGCACACCAGCTGTGTAATTCCACCAGACATTACTACTGTCAAGGCAAATGTGAACATTATTTCTCTGAAGGAATGCAGTGCTGCACTACTGGGCTTTGGGACTTTGGCCCCTGGACCAAGATGGTATGAAGCTTCAGTACTCTGATCATACCTTTAATAAATAAGATATCTGATAAACAGGGGACCCTCTGTACCAACCTTCACACAGTAGACCAAGTACCTCACAGCTTTCTTTCATTTTCTGTGGTCGCATTCTAAAGAAAATATGACTAACATGGACATTTTCAGGCAAAACCATTAAATGTAAGAAATAATCTGTCAATCTAGAAAACTATCTTCAGCTGAGAGTTGATACCCTCTGTTTGATTAATTATACCAGTCTCAGTGAGTCCTGTCTCTTTAGATTTCCTCTGCATAAATTGGAGCACTACATCCCTGGCAGTGTGTATGGCCCCAGCCAGGCGTGCGCGAAGATAATCCTTGTGCATTTGCAGAGGTGGACATCCAGCACAGATCTTTCTCCTCCCAGGCCACAGGTGCTTCATCAGCCAGTATTTAATAACTTCCTATTCAGAATGGTGACCTGGAATTCCCAGTCATATTGCACTTCACTCACTCCTCAGACAAAACTTCCTAATGCGTTTTCCCCATCCCCTCATGGCCTGTAAATGCACCCACTCACTGGGCTTTGCTTGCAGCTCGGTCACTGTTTCTCCTTTCCAGGCTTCAGAGCTTTCTGTAGTGTAGTAAATTTGCTGTTGATTTAAGACCTAATTTTGGAGGGATCACTCACATGATTAAAATGGCCATGTGCTAAATTGCCTACTGCATCAACTTCCCCTCTGAGCCATTTTCCATGGCAGCCTGGAGATATAGACTCCCTCTGCAAGAATATAGGGTCCACACTGGTCTCTATACAGGTTCACTAGCTGCACTTCTGTGCAGCTATCTATCCTCTCTCTGACTGTGGCTAAGTCTGTATTATTTCCAGGTAGAGTATAAGAACATGATGTTTCCCTGAATACTCTATGAAGAGTCTCTGAATTCTAGCAGCTCAAGGGAGAATTTGAGTGAGTTGTAGTTACAAAGAATTTAGTAGCTGTCAGTGGATTTCCTTTCCATGAGCATAAACATTGTCCTGAACTTTGAGTAAGTGCACCATCCTGGGGCAATGAGTTCCACGGCTCAGTTATGACCTCTCTTTTGTGCCTACTCTACATGAGTGCTGCTCATCACATCTTCTGTTATATAAATGCATTTAACTTGTTTTCTAACTTTAGGTTTTGTGAGGATATTATATATAATAATTATATTATAATTGAATTGTATTGGATTATGATTGCTGATATTATATTATTTATCATATTTTACTTCAGTGTACAGCATTGCATTGCACATTTGGAGTTTTTATAACCTACATAGCTATGAAAAATAATAAAGCCAGTTAATTCAGATAGACTACATACAGTGAGGCCCAAGATGGAACCACTACTGCTTTATGAGGTCCCTCCACACATCTGCATCAAACACATCTTATAGTGATTCAGGGTCTCACATTTTACCACCTTATCTATTTTACTGCTGAAAGTTATGAGACTTGTCACTGGCTTACATAGGAGCAGTGCAGAACTACATATGAACTATTCAAGGTCACACAGGTTTAAAGTATCAGGTGCAGGAAATGAACCTTCATCTCCTGACTCCTTATGTATTACTTTGGCTTCAACCTGAGCCTTCGTTCCTTTGATTTTATTTAAAAATATTTTTACCAAAATATATTATTTTGTCCATGATGCGGGAATAATTCCTCTTACAGTATGACTTGGTTACTTTTCTCATACATTTTTGATCGAGAAAGAAAAATAATATGCAGTATCGTCCAGCTCACTAAGTTCTCTGTTGAAAAATTAATGGAGCAATTTTGAACTTCCTATTGATCAGATCTTCAGGCTTGTAAGCCAAAACCTAGTCCTTCTCACAGGAATCAAAATCTAAAATCTTGTTCCATGCTTGCCCACAATTTTGGACACCTTTTAATAAGCTAACAGCAAAGTGAAGACTACTCCAGAGCCTGGAGGTGTTGAACATAGGCAGAAAACATGTTGGACAGTTTGTTGGTGACCAAGACCTCTGCACTCAGTTACCTGCCCTGGAATATGTGGAAAGACATTTGACTAAATCCATGATCATTTTATGATAAGATGACCAAAGATGTTGTAAAAAATATATTTTGGTACTTAAATGCTTCTGAAATCCATCCCCCAGCACATCCCGAAACAACCTCATATTTCTGGAAAGGTTTTGCCCATATTATTTATATTGAGGACTATAAGGGACAGCCAGCCAGAAACATGGAAGTCTTTGAAGGGCAGTAATATTATTTATAATGGAATGTTCCCATGCTGCCAATGGCATGCTATGACCACACGCTATGGCAAGAGAAAAACAACTGAGAGGAAATCGGCCAGTAATCTCCATTATTGTGTTCATCTCTAAACATTCCCTGAAGGCGTTTTGTAAACACATTTGCAGGAAATGAATCCATACAAGATATGGGATCAAGAGGGTGGAACCAGCATAAGCTACTATTTATGTACATTGACCTCAGAATGCCTCTGACACTGGGGATTTATTCCTTTGCTTGTGTAATTTCTTTCGTGGAGATAGGTGAGGAATTACCGCTGTTTGCCGACGCCTGCAGAAGCCTGGCTATCACCTCAGAAAAATCAAGGAAATATGATAGAGAGTTGAATTAATTAAAAAAGAAAAGCAGAAGGGAATTATGCATTTCATTGAGAAGTGCTGCTTGCTATGATGTAACATGTGGAGAGATATGGGGTACTACAATTAGCACTTGGGATGTGATGTAGTACAGGATTTGCATCACTAGCCCAGCAGTTCCCAGGTTTGGACTGTGGCAGGACTGACAGCACAGATCTGGCCTCTTTCTTGGTTGCTGTGTTTTCTCTTTGCTGTGGTATTGGAGGAAAGGAAAGAACATGACATGGAAGTGTTATTTCTTGTGTTGTATCTGGTACAGGATGAAGCACGTGTTGCTTCTTTCTAGTCAGAGACAGACAATCCTTTTCGTGTTGTGTCATTCACTCATAATGTGTTACAGTGACACTCTTCAAATAACTTTGAAATTACTTTGACACCACTTCCACAGGAAGGCAAGATTATTGCTACATAGAATGTGAACAAATGTTTTTGAAATCATTCAGTTATCTAGTACACCAAATACAATGAACAACATTGAAGCATTTGTTTTAAGTGTTAATTTCTAACAGAAATAAACACTGACTAGAACCAAACCTTTATAATTAATAATTTTATTTTGATTTTAACCGCTAATAATGGTAATAATTAAAAGTTAATATCTTACTAGTTGTAGCATCCACGGCAGGGTGGTGGTACAACCTTCCTGAAGCGTCTCCAACCTGGGAAGCCACTTGGCGGAGCCAGCACATGCACACACATGCACCGGGTAGCTCCAAATAAGAGCTGACAGCAAGGAACCAGGAAGGATTCTCGTGTGGGATTCCACGTGTTGGTTTATTGCTGCCACATGCATGTGAATAGGTCCAGGAACAAGAGCCCAGGACAATGGAAACCCGGGGTCTGAGGGGTGATAGGGGCAGAGAGAGAGCATCAGGACCGATGGTTTGAGGGCAGGGGGCTGTGGGGGAGCCAGCAGGACTGACCGAGGGAGCAGGACAGGGGTACATCAGCATAACTCAACAGGGTAACCTTGAGAGAAGCCTTTGGTGTCTCCCCAACTTGGGGAATGCCTCTCAGGGTCTTTCCCTCCCAGGGGGTCCTCGGGGACCCTCGTGTGGCAGGCTCACTGGCCTCCACAATTAATTATATGTTATTGGATTCCCTGGATGTAGCTTCATCCTTTAGAGCTGACAGAACAAATTGTCTTGATTCCTTGCTCGGAGAAGTCTTGACTGTTGGTGAAGATTTGTTAGCAGTGATATAGATTATTACGGCATTTTCACTTTGTTTCTTTTTCAGTACTGTCAATCCATGTGTTCAGACTTTCATAAAATGATTTTCTCTTAAAAACACAAAAGCTGTCTGAAGACTGAACATTTCTAATGTCTATCTTTCTAACCTTTGAACAATTTTCATGCTGTTTTTCACAAACTTTGTCTGACTGCATTTTTTTAGGCTTTTAACTGGAAGTTTTGTCTGAGCTCTGTATCATCTTGATGGTTTATGATCCCATAGTTCAGTGAACTTCTGTATTGTCTTGATTTTACTTCCAAGCCTTGAATCCTGATCTGAGGCTGTCTCCTCTGCTCTGACTCTTCTAATTGCCTTTTTCTCTAATCCCCATTATACTCTACTTGGGAACTCTTCAAGCCTACAAAGAAAGAGGATATCTCAAACACTGGAGATATGGCTTTGTTATTGCTTCACAAAGGATGCTGATCTGGGTTCACATGCTCAAAGACTTCTTAGCAGGGTCTGTAGCTACTAACATACATAGACAGTAGTCATGAACATTACTTTGGGGAAAAAATATTAGGAATAGAAGAGGAGATAGCAAGTTGAAAAAAAAAAAAGCAGACAGGCTTTCCCCAAGTCCATCCAGGAGAAAAAGTGATGAGGGTCCTTTGTCAAACACTCTCCCCAGATGCACTTTCCAGTGCATCAGAATCTCTTCTCCCCCTAAAAAAATTTCCTGGAGTGACTTGCTCCACCAGTTCCGTGTCCTTCCTATGTTGGTGGTACTGGAGCTGGATGCACTGCTCCAGGTGGAGTCTCACAGAACAGAGTAGAGGGGGAGANAAAAAAAAAAAGCAGACAGGCTTTCCCCAAGTCCATCCAGGAGAAAAAGTGATGAGGGTCCTTTGTCAAACACTCTCCCCAGATGCACTTTCCAGTGCATCAGAATCTCTTCTCCCCCTAAAAAAATTTCCTGGAGTGACTTGCTCCACCAGTTCCATGTCCTTCCTATGTTGGTGGTACTGGAGCTGGATGCACTGCTCCAGGTGGAGTCTCACAGAACAGAGTAGAGGGGGAGAATCACCTCCACTGGCCACGCCGCTTTGGATGCAGCCCAGGATTTTACTTGACTTTCTGGGCTGTGAGCTCACACTGCTGGCTCATGGTGAGTTTTTCATGGGTTCACCACCAGCCCCAAGTCTTTGTCCACAGGACTGCTCTCAACTGCTTTTCTGCCCAGCCTGTAGGTGTGCCTGGGATTGCCATGAACCAGGTGTAGGACCTTGCACTTTGCTGAACTTCATGAGGTTTGAATAAGCCCACCTCTAAAGCCAGTCAAGGTCCCTCTGAAGGGCATTATTTTCTCCCTTAATGTAAATCAAACACTGCAACCAAGGATGGGAGGCAGGGGGTGTTGCAGTGGGGAGCCTGC